>WHPZ01590398.1:8243-32688 GCA_016617965.1 Macrosiphum rosae
TTTTTATAAGCATTTAAAGTTCAAAAATTGACAAAATATGGAAAAATCACGAAAATTAGCAAATTATTTTGAGTTAAGAATTCGTAAAATTTTTCTTTTTAAATCTAAGATTTGAAAATGTAATACAAGATTCCTTATAAGATTATCTACCTTTATCAAAAAAAAAAATGTCAATAAGAAAGTCAAATTAAATTTTTATGAGCGTTTGAAATTCAAATTTTTACAACATAGGATATTCACTCGATTTCTCATGTAGCGATTTCTTTATTTTGTTGTAATTCAAAAACGAATAACCGTAGATACATGAAAATTCCACTGAATATTTATATTATCATTTCCTATACACCATAATATTTTGACTCTTTTTGAGCTGTTTACCGACAATACAGTTTTCAATTTTTTTAGTTTTTTTTTCTATAAATATCAATAAAGCTAAAATGTGTAAAAATTTAATACAAGGCTCCTGATATATTGTTACAATATCAGTTGATAAATACTAAAAATACATAGGCATAATTATTTTGTAGTTAAAAATGTTTAAAATGTTCAATTTTTATATCTAAGGTTTGAAAATTTAAAACAAGATTCCACGTATGTAGTTAATTCAGTTGCCAACAAATCTAAAAAATACATAAACACAGTTTATTTTTATAGTCATTTTAAGTTCAAATTTAGACGAAATTACAAATTAAAAAACCTTGAATAACTATTTTAGTTATTTTGTTATGATTGTATAATATTATACGTGGGTACTTGAAACTTCTAAAGTACACTATTATATATCTATGATAGTATCACGGTTTGTTGTTGATGTATAACGCGTTATATGTACCTAATGGATATTGTGATATGATTAATTTGGAATTTATTATAGGTACCTATTATAGTTCAATTTTTTTTTAATACCGCTCAGAATCATTTTTCTTATACAATGATTTTATGTCATTGAATTCAAATTTAATACCATCCATTATACAGTGACCCACTTGTAACCTTCAGTACAGCAGAGCACCTTTTTTTTTTTTTTAAAACTATTGTATCTTATATGTTCATAATGTATCCTTTAATTGTATTCAAAATTATTAATAAAATAATAAAATGTACATTTAAATTTGCAGGTTCAAATATCAATAATTGGCAAAGTGGTGATCATGTTGAATTTGTATTTGGAACTAATGTTGATAACATTCTTGTAAGAAAAATAAAATCATATGAAGAATTTAAAAATGTTTTAGACCAACTAAAAGAAGAAAATAGTAAGATTCAGTTTTAGTCAAATGTATTAGTTTTAAAACTATAAAATTTCTGAGATAAATAATTTTCAAACACAAGTGCTTCAAGTAATTTAATAATCTAGGACTAGTACAAAGGGCGCACACTGGTGCATAATAGCAGGAGTTATAACAATTAACTATTAGTTTAACAGTACTTAATATTTTGCTTATTTGTGATAATATTTGGATGAAGTATCCGTCTAATATTTTATGTAAATATTTGCACCTGACTTAATTTGGTTCAAAAGCCACTTTGGATTGGTTATAAGTAGAGCGCGGATTTCTATGCAATTGCATATTTTTTTTCCTTTTAATATTTTTGGATTGTTGTCAGTTATCTACACGAATCATCATAATTTGAAGCTAATGAAGAAATTTTTTTTGCATATTTCTGCATATTTTGACAAAATTCCAAATTTATTGCTTATTGAAGCAAAAATTTAAAAAAATGTATAAAATAATATTTTGTCAAGTAGAAAAATTAAAACTAAATTTCATAGTCACTAAATAATAATGTATATATATATTTATTTAAACCTTTATAAGATAAATAATCGATTACGATGTAAACTTAATCGCTCTTGCTGTGTCAGTCGGTTATCGACATACCACTTGGCACTCGGTTACATCGTTTATCGTTGGCCGTAAATCATTAATATGCCGAAAATAAATGTGTGTCTACCTATAATCTAAATTGCTCTTGCTATATCTGTCAGTTATCGACATACCAGTATACAACTGAGTTTTGTCGATTGTCGTCCGTAAATTGTAAATATGCCAAAAATAAGGACAAAATTCGCGAATGGATTCCCACAGCAAACACAGACACCGAGGTTTTCACTACTGACAGGAAAATAGTATTTTGTAACCCTTGTGAAAAATCTATTGTTTGTGAGAGAAAGTCTCAGGTAGATCAACACAAAAACAGGTCGGTACTTATAAAAATAGAAAAAGATTTTATTAAACCTTCAGCTCGAAGATCTTTATCAAGACCCGACAATACTAAGTTGCTTCAAATATGCCCCAATAACTTTGGTTGACGTCGAACGTTCGTTCTCAGTGTTTAAAAATATGTTAACCGATAAACGACATTCATAGAAAAAAAACTTGAAATGCACATGATTATTCATTTTAATAATAAATAAAATTTTAAAAATAAATTAAGTTTTTCAGAAAATTCCCTAAATTTTTTTTTTTATTTAGAACCTATTTAAGTAATTAATTATTATAAGTTGTATTGTAAATTTTAAATAAATAAAAAATGTTTGCATATTTTTTACGTATTTTCATGATTTTTACTGCATATTGTCATGACTTTTACTGCATATTATATGGCATATTTCTATACTTTTAAGTACATAAAAATCCGCGCTCCAGTTATAAGCCATATTTTAGATATTTTACTTTAAAACACCTAAGTTTTTACTGTTTGATTTGATGATTTTAGTGAATATTAAACTGAATTTTTTTGATGTGTATAGCGATTACTCACATTTATTTTTATAGGTGAAAATTGGAAACCAATAGCCTCAAAGAGTAATGATATTGTGGCAGTTTATTCTACAAAGAATAATGGGGGGATTTATAGAGCTAGGGTCCTACCAGGTTGTGACAATACAAGTATGGTCAAATGTTCTTTAATTGATATTGGTCAAATTGATATGATTCCATCTAAAAAATTATTTTCTTTGCCTCACTATGCTTCATTAAATAAAGTAAGCAGAAAATATAATGATACTAATACTTAATACAATTAATTATTCAAATAGCTAACATAATTTATTGTACTAATTACAATGATATTTTTTTAGGTACCAACAATGATTCGCAAAGTTTCACTTGCCGGCTTACACAAGATATTGAATTCTAATATAGCACCATATCTATCTTCACTGAAAGGAAAAGCATATGTTATGGTATGTTAATTTTTAGAGTAAACCAGCACAATAATTTTAAGGGGATTGGTGGCAGATAGTTATTTTAACCAAAAAACACCAATCTTTATTCCATCATACTGATCGACCTAGTAATGCGATAGTACTTTTTAAAACTGATTTAAATTTGTTATTTTATTTACTTGAGATCGGACTTTTCCCAATTTCACCCCTCCCCCACAACTATAAATTTAGTTTGAATATTTTGAAATTTCGACATCTTCAAGCTTTAATTATTTAAGATGTAAATCATAAATCTTAAAATGTGGACTGACCGATCTCTAGTAGACATTATAACAAATTCAGATAAGTTCTGAAAAATTATTGCATTATTAGGTCAATCTGTAGGTTAGAAATATTAAATTAAGAATTTTTAGAATTATTAAAAAAATAATTAATTATGGAACAAAGTACATACAAATGAGCTTAAATTGTTTACTGTTCATGTATGCAACCTCAAGGCAGTGACTTGTAAACGCACGTGAGAGAACACTCCGCTATTTCTTTTACACACACAAATGATCACTTACTACACATTCTTTAACAATACTCGCTGCATGTCTATTTCAAAATCCTTAAAAAATGTTCGCCACTGATTCCCTTATTAATTAAAAACAATATTTTGTGTTCATAGGAATATGATAAAAAAGCTGAACAAAGGCATATACAAGATGTTATATTGAAAGAATTAAGAAGCAATGTGTCTCTTAATGATGAAATACAAAAGTTATTTTCCAATGAACCTTCTCCTAGGGAGCTTATATCTCAGCAGCGGAGATTAGAAAGGAAAATTAGTAATAATTTATTATATTTTTTTTAAATTAAATCATGCTATTCATGGATTTCAATTTTGTATTAGTCATGCCTGAGACAAAAGAAAGTCCATTGGAGAAACCATCTCATCCTATTAAAAGTGGTTCATCTGTTTTCATAACAAATTTTGAGAACTTCAATTCAATTTTTATCCGTGATGCATCCTATGAATTTATTGAAAACTTTAATACATTCAATAAACAAATGTTGAAATATTATAGATGTGGTATAAATCATTAAAGAACTTATTTAATAAATATGTATATTTAATGTGTGCATTTTAATTTTTTAGCTAATAATAACACCACCAAAGAAATGTTGAAAATTGGTGATAAAGTTTGTGTAAAGTCATCATTAAATGTGATAATGTATTGTCGTGCTTGTATTATGAGTATAATTGATAGTAAATACAATGTTTTTTACTTGGATTATGGGAATACAGAAATAGTAAATGCTGAAGATATAATGGATTTGCCAAAAGAATTAGAAAAGGTATTCATAAGTATTTATTAAGTAGCCTAAAAAATATTTTTTTTTTACTAATCAAAGTTTAAAAAGTATGTATATTAATCTCTGGTAGCTAAAAACCTATTTAATTCTTATCAATGTGAGATTTTTAAGGGTTTGTACATGTGGTACTACTTTTGTTTAAATTTAACTTATTATGTTATCGCAATATGCCATGAGAACGTCATTCTCAAAAATTGATTTTTATGTTACTCGATTTTTAATTACTTTGGATCTTGTGATGGGGGAACAATAAATCTTGTAAAGTTATTTATTTTTGATTAAAATAATAATTTAAGAATTTATAATTTTCCATTTTTTAATTACTTTAATTGCTGGGCATGATGAACTGAAATTCTAAACAATTGAGTGACATCAAAATATAGATGTATTTAATATTATAGTAAGTTCAAAATTAAATGAGAGTGCTCTGCCTTAAAAATGACACTTTAAAATAGGTTTATACACCCACTCACTAATATGAGATATTTGAAGTTGGTATGGAAAAACCTGAAACACTATTATATTGATTATATTAAGAAGGGTAAAAAGGTTGGATCTAATCAAATAATTGTGGTGTTAAATATTCTAATTTTAAATTCATGGATTTTTTTTTAGTTTCCAAATTTTGCTATAAAAGTTCAACTACAAAACATGCCACCATTGAATACAAAAAATGAAATTCAAGTTATTGAGAATCATTTAAAAAAAAATTTCATTACACCTAATGCCACACTTTCAATTGTAAGTATATTCCAATTAAATATATTGAAATAAAAAGTTATAAACATGTTCTATGTTACATTATAATAAATGTCTTTCTAATTTGGTAATTGTCTTTACCAAGCAATTACAATTTTGTGAAATATTCAATTATTTAAATCTGTTTTTCAAAATTATTTTTGATTAATATTAATACAGTAGAAACTGTTTATAGTAACATTTAAGAGACTACTCTATTCAGAATAAGATGGAACCGCTTTGTGCATGCAGATTGATTCGCCGAACAGTGCCTGCCCCCTCCCCAATGCGATGGCTATGCTTTCTATGATTAGCCGACAGTCGTCATCGGTCGCCTGTGTTAACGCTCTCATCGATGTCCAGATTGTGGTGGGGATGCGCGGAAAAAGCTTGTTTCGGTCGACTGAGTGGTTCAATCTTGTTCTGAATAGAGTGTAGTCAAAATTAGTCATAATAACTAATTGTCATTGTGACAAAAATTTAAAAATATAAAATATAGTTTTATGGTATTTATTGTTTAAATTTGTTGTTTTTCATTTATGAGCTGTATAAAACTATGTACTATGTTACAATTTATAATTATATTAATATTAATTTTTATTTGGTAGGAATTTAATGAGCTTAATCCAAAAGGCCTTGATGATGTCGTTTTGAGAACAATGTATTATAAAAAAGATATTGTCGAGGATATCAATGACTTACTAAACGCACCACCATTGAATATTAAAACAACAGGTACAAATTAGATGTAAGTATGGTTTACAAGGTATTCTTAATTTCATAATTTGTGTAGAGCAATACAATTTAATTAATTAGTCTTTTAACAGTAATTTTATAAATCCATCATATTAAAATACTTCAGCACATTTAATAAAAAAATTTTTATGAAAAATATGTTTGAAGGCTGTAATAAAAATATAGAACAACACACTACATCTCATGGCAAGTTTTCCTATCCTGTACAAAAATTGTTTTAAATTGTTGCAGACTGAATTAAATACATTATGTACCTAAACTTTTTTTTTTTAATTTAATTTTATTCTAAAAGAATGTGCTTTTATTTTTTACATTTTTATTCATTAACCATGTTATAATTAAGTTATTAAGGAGTTTTTCAGTATTCAATTGTTTTTATATATTATAATAAAAGAAGAGCAAGAGAGCTATTTTGATCTCACTTTATCTTGTTTTTGTTAAGAAAATATTTCTCAAAAAAGCTCAATTAGTTCAAATATTTATGTTGTTCTTAATTATGTTATAAATTTATAATTTAGTTATTAAGGAGTTTTTCAATATTCAATTGTTTTTATTTATTTTAATAAAGGGAGAGCAAGAGAGCTATTTTGATCTTACTTTATCTTGTTTTTGTTAAGAAAATGTTTCTCGAAAAAGTGCAATTAGTTCAAACATTTATGTAATCTATATATATAAAATGAATGTATGTCTGTCTGTGTGTCCATAGCAACCATTTATATATTATTTTGAGATTTCCGATAGAATGTTTTGTAAATAAATGGTTGCCATGGTAATATGTAAAACATATTATTCATATAGAGTTCTAATCTAACTAAATATATATAAAAATAGGGCAGAAGATAGGCTAATTTAAAAAGGGAGAAGACCAATCTCGGGAGGTGTTCAAACAGGGATTTTGAGATTTCTGATAGAAATTTTTGTTTATAAATGGTTGCCATGGGTTTTAAAGCTATAATCATAATAATTGGTTGCCGGCCAACAAAGTTCACAGGATAAGCTAGTTCTTAATAAAATATACTATTGAATACAGATTTTATAAATCAGTAAGTTTTTATTATTTTAATGATTGTGATTACACGTTTACAGCACATTCGTTTTTAACAAACTATTTAATATTATCATTGAATAAATCTAGCCTAATTTGCCTAATTAATTTAGATTGGGTTATGATAAAAAATATTGAATATTTATTTCACAAAATCTAAAATAATACAGTCAATATAATCTATATATATCAAATCCAAATACCACTCATTCACTAATTGCGACCCCCAGGTTATGCACCACTGGACTAGAGTATAAAATAAATTACTTTCCTACCCACACTTCGTCATGTTAAGTTTCCTACCACGGAAAAAACGTTTCAAACTATATAATAAAAAAAGACATTCATTGGTACATATTATTAATTATTGCGGCTATAAACTGACATGAAAATAATTATAATCATTGATTGTTGATACCACTAATAACGCATGCTTTATTTATATTTGATATCATATAGTATTATAATATATTATGTATCTACTATCCAGCATAATATTTATTATTTATAAGTTTTGAGGTCTTAAAACACTTATGTCCAATTAAGATCAAAAATAAATTCTACATGTTCCTGTATTTTCCAAGAGAGATTAATAAATCCGAGTTAATGACTAATGTATACTATACATATAGTATACTATACATATAGTATACTATATAGTCACCTAGTTTGAACTTAGTAGGTATGAATGTAGGATACAACTCTTCACACAGATTATATGTTTTTTGGCAAGGCCGGGGAAGTTAACTAATTATTTAAACTTATTAAATTAATTTATTGTAAGGAAATGTAAAAGCCGAGTTTAAAGCTTAAAGTTAATTTTCTTTATTTTTAACTCGGTTCTTGTAGAGTTACAAGTTCAATCCAAAAAGATATCTTAACTTAGTTAAAAATCAAATTTTTTTATAAACTGAATATTTACAATCTATCAACATCAAAGTACTATACAAAAATTCCATTAAAGTTTAAGCATGCAATATACACATAAACAGAAATATATAGTAAAAATATAACGAGAGCGTGTAATTGACAGAAAAATATCAGATTGCCGATTGGGGTCATCCACTGACAAAATCTTATCTAATTGATGTTATTCCTAAATTATTTAGGTTAATTTTGAAGATAGGTATCATCATGATGACGCATTAAACATAGAACTAGGTTTTCTGGTATTATACTGTTATTGTTGTGAGATTTGTAATTAATATGTTTCGATGAGATATTATATAGTTGTACGTATTTTTATCCCTACTAAAAGCCAGGAATAGTGCTAGAGGAATTCTAGTATTCAACATTTCGGCAGACTGCAATTTAGTAAGTATTTACTATTTACTATGCAATATACAAAATACTTATAATACCTACCTGTTTCTAATAACGATTTTTATTTCTGTAAAAATCAAAATTTGTACGAAATAAAATATATTGAATTGGGAAAAAATTTAACCTAATGTGATTATGAAATTAATTAATTTTAGGAAAAAATTGTAACTCGTTATGTATCTTGGTCAAAATTAGGTAACTTAATTGCAAATTGATTTTTAAATTTGCAAAATGCCCACTTGTCACGTTTAATAACAAAGTAATTCCTTCATCAGACGAAGTAAAGTACCTAGGGTTAATATTTGACAAACGCCTTAACTGGAGCTCGCATCTAAAACAAAAACGTAAATCTATAGACTCTAGACTGCATCTTCTGAGACCCCCCTATTAAAATCGAAACTTTCTCTAGCCAACAAACTTACGATATACAAATCGGGAATTCGTCCGGCTTGGCTTTTACGGCATCAAACTATGGGGGCCAGCAAAGCCATCAAACACTAAAACCTTGCAAGCATTCCAATCCATATGCCTACGTTTAATTACCTCTGCCCTTTGGTATGTAACCAACATAAACCTCCACAAAGACCTTAATATTCCAACCCTCAACGACTTAGCCAAATCTCATTACATAAAATTCCATTCTCATTCAAATCCACAAATTAAAAATCTATCCATTACCTCACTCATTTCTAGAAGGTTAAAAAGAAATTGGCCAAGAGACCTGCTCAATGCTTAAAAAAAAAAAAGATTAACTAACGAAAAACTATATAAAAAAAAACCTAATTTCTGGTCAGGTGGCACTGCTGGGAAACTTCCTATTAATGTTATTTTATGTCTAATGTTCTTATGTCACCACACTTACTCATACCTTGTCTGTTGTATAGATTGTAAATATACTTTTTTTAAATATTATTTTAAATTCTAAAACGTTCCAAATGTATTGAAATCCGATATAAAAAAAATTAAGAGATATCAAGAAATTTAGAATAGCTGCGCGACGCCAATGTTCCCGGGCTCCGGCTCATCGTAATTGCCTATCTTATACGTGTAAAAGTTCTTCACTTCATACAACGATTTACCTATCTAAAATTATTATTTTTGAAATTTAGTTTACTTAAAAATGTTAAATTGTATCTGGTAAAGACGATAAAAGTATTAGAATTTCAATATAACGTTCAGTTTTTTAAATATTAATAAAACTTATAAGTGATATTTTTGTTAAACGGCGCGTCATCGCCATTTAAGTATAAAATAAAAATTCAAAAATATCTCTTAAGATTTCTAATATTTAAAAAATTAAGCTTTATACTGAAATTCTGATACTTGTTATGTTTTGAACACACAAAACCACACATTTATATGTAAATAAAATTTTTAGGTTAGTGAATCGTTATGTGAAGCATGGAACTTTTACACGTATAAGAAAGGCAATTAAGATGCCGGGTTTAATGATGTCACGCGGTTTTTTTTCAATTACTCATAACCAACATCAACCGCATTCAAAGATTCCAATCCAAAACTACGTAAAATTCTAAAAGGCCCCCAACCCTATTACTGGGTATATACCTTGAAAATAAGGGGTGGGTGCTTATAATATCATAAAATAATAAACTTGAAATAATATGTTCATATTCAATCACAGATTATACTGGTTGATACCTGAATATTTACTATTATCAATACAAATATGATAAAATGTATAAAATAATATAATTTTGAGTTTGTGAGGGGTGGGTGGGTAAAATGTTTTCTTGCTACACCTGAAAAAGATTTCTTGGACGCCACTGACACCCTCCACTCTGATCTCAAAATATAATTTGTCTCTGAACTAGCTAAAACTCACTACAAACGTTTCAATCAATAGCCGCCTAGCCAATCATAAGAATCCTTTAATCTCCGATCTATCATCTGCTTCCATCCCAGATAACCCAATTAAAAGACTTAAAAGACAGTGGTGTCGTGACCTGCTAGCCTAATTAAAATCATACTATTCATACTCATGTCGTAGTACCTCCGCTGGGAGGCCTCTGCACTCCGTCCGGTCTGTCTTTTTATTTTATTTTATTTTTATTTTTATTCTTTTACTAAACATCAATTGTTCTTATTGTTCTTACTGTAACAGATTGAATAAACACATGAATCAAAAAAAAAAGAAAAAACTCATAATTTATTGAATAATGTGAGTAGAAGCGTATAACCGCTATGTCTACCATTATTCTTAGAATTGATCATTCTTTCAAATTAAAAAAACTTTTTTTTTGTGTGTTTTGCTCCATTAATTTGTTAAATATTTGCGCTGATTTGGAAAATGTTTATGAATGTGGGGGGTGCAACTTCATGACCATGTACACACAGGTTTGGAATAATTTAAAATCGTACAAACGATTGGTATGTGCTTAAATTAGACATTTTAAGGGGGGGGGGTACCAGCGTTTTCTATTGGCACCCCCAACATCAAAGAAGGGATAGTTTGAAAACCGTTGAGGTACAATCAGATAAAAACGATTGATATAGGTTTCGAATTAAAATTTGAAGTACTTTTAACTCTAATATTCAACCTTGCTTTTTGCAGCCATGTTATCAATGATATAGGTACTTTTATTAAAATGAATATGATGGTTGATGACTAATAAAAATTAGGTCAATTATTATATCAATTTAATATTAGTTCTGTTGAACTCTTAATTTTTTCCCGTTTACTTTTTCAATTTCTACGCAGTAGTAGGCAAGTCACAACTCGCAAGTAGGTATATCTTTAAAAACTATATTACCTATATCAAAGCTGGTTGGAAAAATTGCTCGATTAAATGAACTGAACTAAGTTACCGTTATTTACTTTGGTTAAGTAGGTAACTTAATTAAGTTCATTTAGGTGGAATTAATATTTCTATATGGGGCTGATATTTTTCACACTTCGCCCACCATGAACGGTAGGAGTTATATATCGGTAGGACTATTAAGTTTGTAGTTTTAATAAAATATTTACAATAATTTAGGTTCCTATATTTATATTTTACTCATCCATTTTTTTATGAGAAATTAAACATTTCAAAACATCTTTTGAGACTGTACTATACTATACTATACTTTATTTGTACCTATAATATACCTAAACGGCTACACATTACAATTTACGATTAACTAAACTCCTCTCAGGAACCATGTTTTTTCAAATACGGTGATTAATCATTGCGTTTAGTTTTATGACAGAATAGCAGTTATCTCGAAATCTCGAATTCGCCCGGAAAAAAATAGCAAAAATAAAATACTCTTTAAACTTCCTGATATTTTTGAGAACAACCTCAGAAACTTTCTTCAAAATCGGCAAACATCAGCTACAAACATAAGTACATTGCATTTTGTTGTAAGTAAGTATATTTGAATAACAAAAAATAGAAGAAATATTATTTTCTTTAATAATTTAAAGAAGATCTCATAGAAACGCTTCAAATATCATCCTATAGAAAATGCTAGTTTATACCAATTTTAGATTCTGAGTGGAGCGATGAATGTATTGATATTACAATGATATATGTGTGTTTTATTATTTTATTTTTATTATTTTTATTTATTTTTTGTGTCTATGTAGGTACACGATCAGTATCTAGTCGAAATAATGCTTCGATTTTCAACTTCAGTATCTTGTTCGATGGGAAAGTGAATCTAGTTGGTGCATTATAGGAGGTTAAAATTTAAAATTCCCAGTAGTTTAAATAGCGTCGGGAAAAACAGAATAAAATTAAGGAAAACCGGGAATTTTTACGCAAAATCGGTTTATTACCGGCTACCGATTTAATAATAAGTAATAGCAATGTAAATATAATATAAAATATCCTAGACTGATAAGCCGTCTCCGCTCTCAATCGTTTGATATGATATCATTGAATTCAAATTTAATACCATCCATTACCATAGGCGTAGCGTACTAGCGTGATGAATTTTTTTGGAGGAGTTATAGCCTCTTTTTTTGTGGTATGTCGGAACTTTTTACGAATTACTTCGCAAATAGGCTATAATGATTCAGATACAGAACATAATATCCTACAAATATAACTATAGAAAAATGTAAAGGAAAAATATATAAAAAGGACTAAAGAAGCCCATTTTGAAGTAAAATATAAATAAATAATGTACTACCATACATCATATCATTATCAAATACATTTATTATTTTGTATTTGAATTAAATACCTAAATAAAAAAAAAAAAACATTTTAAATAGGAAGTTATTATTATAGTATAAGGTATAAACGTCTATACTTTTTTGGGCATATATATTAAGGATATCTTCAGAATTAATAATATTAGCTAAGTCCCTTTTAATATGAAGTAACGATAGATTTTCGAATCTATCGTTAGTCATATAATTTTTAAGCTATGTTTTTATTCGCTATAATAATAGAAAAATTTTTAGTTCTCACATTATATGGATGTATAAAACAGTTAACTTTTACACAGGGGGCTAAACAGATTTCCGGGGGCTTAATAGAATTCTGGGGGGGGCTATAGTCCCCTTAGCCCCCATAATTCTACGCCTATGTCCATCACAGTAAACCACTTGACACTTGTAACCTACTGTACAGCATGGCGACAACCACTTACCCACTTTTTAAAAAAAAAATTTACTTCCTTAACCAGTGGTGTCGATACGGTTTTTTCTTTGGGGGGTTATTAAATTCACAGTTAATTTGTAACTCATAAATATTTGAAAATATATACTTACCAACCTATATTTTAAATAACAGATAATATCTAGATTTTCAATAATTTTATACTTCTATGATCGGTTAACTTGTCGAGGAGCGCAGCGACGATTGCCGCTAACTGTGTAATTACTGCCCACTTTATATTATGGTTTTTTAATATTTTGATTGAACCATAAAAGGGAAGTCATATAAACGTACAAATATAAATCATAAATTATCTCTCTCGGAATAACCGGTAGATCGCGTACGACATCACTACCGAAACTACCTATCATACCATTATTTATATTATTTTTTAATCTTGATTTTTTTTTTTTTTTGTTATTGGTGGGTACTGGGTAGGTTAAACCGACCAACCACAACGTAGCTACGCTACTGGGTGAAACACTGCAGCTTGTAGACATTTGATCAATTAATTTGAACTAGGTACCTTCATAACATAGCTTTGTTCGCTAGTTTACCGATGTTAATAAATCAAAACGTAGGTACGTATTTACGTGTATGATAATTATCATTTTTATTGAAATAAAAAATTTTTATAAAGTGGTGACTTAGAAAAAATAGTTGATTGTTGCAGGTACCTAATGGTTTAATAATTAGTTATTCTTGATGAATAACTTAAATTAAAAATATAAAAATATAATTTTTCAAGAACAAAATCAATGAACTTCACATTAGTTAACAGTTATACCGTCAATAGAATATAGATAGCAGTCAATATATTATATAGTGCCTATGATAATTTGTGTGATGTGGAATAATTTATTTTGAATGGTCTTTTATTTTCTAAACCTTTTCTATTTCCTCCAATTAATAGTTTTAATTATTTGTGACCAAATTCAATATTGTATTATCGTAAAGGTTTCGAAATTGTAAGAGAAATAGTTGTTCGTCATAAAAAAACAAACCATTTTATATTATTATTTTTAAATGTAGATTATGTAGACTGGCTGAGAAAATTATATGTTCATCAAGAACGAAATTACACATTCTACAATAAAATGAATACAATTTTGGTGCTCTGCTAATTTTTACTTTGCAGACTCGAGTATTAAAGTAAATTCATGTATCTCATTATTAATATTATTTTTTGTCTTTAAACGTTCGGAATATTGTTGGTAGTTAGTTGTAGCCACTCATTATAATAATAAACGTTTTATGAATTATTGTCGTTTGTTGTACTATCTATTGACCGCTATCAAGACGTGTCGTGCGATCTATTGATGTTATTGATCCTAGTTGGCATATTTATAGTTCTGAGATTCGTACAAATGTGGTCTTTCGTCCACTACTCTGGTCCAAGGATGCGCTACCCGGCCGTAATGTATGTCAGTAATAGTTTTAAAGAGCCTTGCGTACAACGGATTTGATTGTTCCATTGTTGGTAACTCTATGTTTCTGTCTTCGTATAATATGGAAGACACCGGGCTAATGACTGCTGCTGTACCGGTTCCAAAAAACTCAAGTATCTGAAATATTCGAAAAAGTTTAAGGTGAAATAATAATACTTTTATACTTTCGTTTACATTTATAGTGGGTAGGTATGAGAATGCCTCTATTCAATTACATAAATACTCAGTTGGTAATAACGTTATAATAAAAATAATTATGTTAAATAGGTAGGTACCTACGTGGCTCGAATTTTCTAACACCATGAATTAAAGGACAATAGGTATGCAGTCAAGTAAGTATTTCAATTATAATTCGTTATAAGTATGAGACGAGGAATGTAATGCCCTAAAAACTTAAGAAATGCCCTAAATAATCAAAATAATGGACTTATATAAAATGCTCTTAATTATTTTATTTTAAACAATAGTTTTTAATCAAAAAATATTGTTTATTAAATTAAAAAAAACATTTTAATAGGACTGTATAATTTCAAGCCTTTTATGTGGACTTTTAATCTGAAAAATTCTCATTTGACTTTCCGTCGACACTGGTTATCTCAATTTTCACATCGTAAGGAGGGTCCATTCGAAAAATTACTACTAAAAAATAATAGATAATGTTTGATTAGGTAAAAGCCTTGTTAGCGCGTTAAAAAGTTACTTTTTTTAAGTCATAATATTTAAAAAAAAAAAAACCGTAAAATGCCTTAAAATATCAAAATATGTCTAGTACAAATTTCAAAAAATGGACGTTGACAGAATTGAGTATATTATGTATAGGTACACTTATAACGACACATTTTCTTTTACATAATATTGTAAAATATTTATGACTATGTTGACAGTGGTGGCAATATAATCAACCGCCTAGGGCCCCAGTTTAGGGACTGGAAATTTCGAAGAACCCCCTTCCTTCTCATAAACAAACTTTCGAATAAGGTCAGGGTACATTCTATCTGCCGTTTAAAAAGGTGGGATAGGTGGGAAAAACCTAAGGCCGACCCTAATCCGGATTCATGAAACATGATCGTATTGTCCAACCACTTAAAAATTGTTTACAACAAATATTGAGTAAACTTAATTTTATCCGTTTTTTAAATACCTACCCTCCTAGTTTTATTTAATATACTTGAGAACAATTTGGTGACATATAGAAAAGCAGTTATGTGCAAAATAGTATAATTTTAGATACACTAATTTGTTAGTTAATATATTCGTTTACTTTTTTATTCTTATTGAGTTCAACTAATTCATCCATTGTGAAGATTCTCTCTTCAACACGAAATTCGTCCCAATCTCTAGTCAACTCCAATATTGACTGCCTGGTGATGCCTGGCAATATCATACCGTTTAATGCTGGTGTGGCTAATACTTTTTCTGAAAGTTACATATAAAAAACATAATATTATATTTTCGTTAATAAATAATACTTTTCACAATATGTCCAAAAAAAGTACACAGTAAAATGTAAATAGTAAATACGGTTGGATCCATAGTATAGAATGTATTTTTGGTTTAATTACCTCCATTTTGATTTTCGTAAAAAATAAACACGTTCATCGCACCAACTTCTGTGATTTGTCGGTCTTCACCATATAACCACAGCGTTTGGTGACAACCTAATTTTGAAGCTATTTCCTGCAATCAAAAGATTAGAATATAAAATATGCATACCTATATTGGTTTTTGCTGGACATATAAAAAGGCTAAGGCTTAAGTTCTTATAAATGCATATTATGCTATATATAAATAATTGATAATTTATGAGCGAGAAAACGGACATCCTTACTTTAGATCAACGGTTCTCAGCCTTTTTATATTCATGCACCACTTACACGGTTTGAAAATTGTTATAGGTACACCACTTGGACCAAATAAGAGTTTTTTTGCTTATCAAAAATGTATTGGTACGTTATTTTACATCTATGAAATTTAATTTTATCAGGAACTACAAAGTCATAATAATATGAGCTTTTAATGCATACAAATAAAATGAAATGTATGATGAGACAACAATTAATTTTTATGTTTAGTAAAAATATATGTATAATTAATAACAATATAACAAAACTGATTAGAAATTTAGTAATAAAGGATCTTTGTTTTTTCAATAAAATAAAATATTAACCCACTTAAATACAATTAAAGTTACGTGTCCTATCTTACCCAGGTTTCTCCTACCCTCTATGAGCTTTCTACGTATCACTAGTGGTACGCGTACCATAGGTTGAGAAACGCTGCTTTAGATCATAACATATATATCTAAGGTCCATACTTATAGTATGATAAACTAATTAGCCGCAACCCACAAACCATGTGTATCGCCATGTACATTTGAAAGCGACCGTTATTAATATTTTAAACCATAATTATAACTGTAAATCACGCTGTACACCTAGGTACCACAAGTTTCATTTTGGGGCTGCATCATTCTGTTTTGTTGTACCTAAATTGAACATTTATTTTCAATTTATTATGTAAAATTATTTATTGGTGTAATATTGACGATGATTTAATAAATAATAATAATTATTATTATTGTATAATATAGCTGGTATAGGTGGTTAGGTACTTAAAATACTATTCTGTCTAATTATTTCAATTTAATTCACCGTAATGTTTATCTTTCCAAACCAAATGTAGGCAGGTACTTATGAAATAAAACAGAGTGTATAATATCATAGGTTTCTAAAATAGTAACGTGTTTGTACGTTATAATATATATTAATATATTAATGCACATTATAATATAGTTTTACATTTTTTTATAACCTGTGAGTTTAGTTACTTTTGATGGGTTTTTGCATAATTTATGTTTATTTCAACATTATAACAATTAGAAACTCGCGTTATTTTTATGAGATTAAAATTGTTTGATGTGTGGTAACTGGTAACGCTTCAAACATGATTGTTTAGCATAGGTACCTACCTATGTTATAGTTATTGCCTTTCAATAAACAACATTAGAAAAGTAACAGATTTTAAGCGATACATTTTTTAGTACAATTTTTTTATGAAATAGATATACGTACTCGTTAGTTTGGTATTACCTACTAAAACTGATGAAAATATGATAATAGTTATATAAATATTATTTCATCATTCATAAATTAATTTTTAAATGATAGTCTGGTAATGCGTAAATATAAAATAATTTGTTATCTTCTATCAACTATATTCTACATCCAAGATGTGTGTATTTTTTTTATTTATCAGTATCATGTGAGCTAATTAAAATATGTTTAATGTTTTAACCGTAGGTATTCAAATAAGTATGAAGTATAAGTGATAAGTGATAAAACGTTCAATCATTATTCATTATTATATCCAAAATGATTAAAGTTTATTGTAATAGTTAAATAGTTAATAGTGTATATAGTTTATCGTTGTGTATTTATATTAATTATGAAATACAATACAATAATTAGTTTATATACCTCCCTATACTTAATTTAAAATATTAATTTTGAATACCAATAAATTCGTGAGTATATACGATATACCTACATGGCTACATCGTACTTCATAAAATATAATACCTAACTTTTAGAGGCGTGCCCAAGAATTTTGAATAAGTGGGAGGAGGGGAAGTTGGTTTGAAATATTTTTTTAAAACAAAATATTTGTTAAACTTAGCGTTATAAATCTAGTTAAGTCGCGATTTTTTTTCTTACACCTATGTATTACAACCAGTTAAGATTTATAAGAACGATGGTGCAAAAATTAATTGCCGGAAATCATTAATTTTTATGGTATAGACTATAGGTTCACGTTTTTCGGTGTTTTACGCACACGTACAATGCGTATAGTTTACCACGGTTATAACAAATTTTCAATTTTTTTTTTGAAACCTAGGTAAATCAATGTTTTAAAAAGTATGGTGCAAAAATAATTCTGACACCCACCCATGGTGGTTTTACACAACAAGTCGAGGGATGTACGCATGAAAATACCAAACATTTCAATTGCTATTTAGCTATAACTTAAAAATAAGTCTGACCACCAAATTCAGACTTCCCCATCGTTTTTAGCATGCTTAACTACATAGGTACGTTAAGACAAAAAATTTGAATAAAAGGCGTTGTTCAGTAAAACAGAGACGTTCCAAACGCGCGGTAAAATATTGCGTTGTACGAATGAGTAAAATGCACAATTCATAACCGAAATCGTGAACTTTGTAAGGCTATAACTTAAAAATTAATGATTTCCGATAATTAATAATTTTAGCAACATCGTTCTTAACTCCTTGTAGTAGTGTAGTACATAAGTTTCCGAAAACTAGATTTGTTCCCAATAAATTATTATAATTATATGTAAGTACAAATATTATATTTGTAAAGTGTCCCTGGGGGGAGGGTCTCATAAGCACTCTAATGCTAACTTTTCCAAATTTAGAAAGTCACATTCTATAAAGTAAAATATAAAACTGAAAAATAAAATGTCAGAATAAATATAAAAACACGGGCTTAAACATTAAAACGAATTTAACATTTAAAATGAACACCGAAGACTCACATTTCAATTCTAACATTTTGATTTATTTAATTTATTTTAAACTACTGTATAAGTATGTTATTAAACTTAGACATTTTCATTGGAATTTGTTAAAATTATCATTGCTTTTGCCATCCTCCGAAAAGTTATGATTTAATATTTAGTTAAAAAAAATATTTTTATTAAAGTCATATGATTTAGTGATGAGTTCAATCACAAAATATATATTTTTAGAAAATCTATTCAGACTATATTATAAGTAAATTTATTGCACTCGTAAAATAACATATGCAAATAGCATTGAATAATATATTGAAAAATGAAATTAAACATTTAATACGAATATAAACATGAATATTCATAAATTATTTTTAGTTTATTTTTTTGTGTAAGAATCAATAACATAATAAATGTAAATGTATGTACTAGTTGTCTTATAAAAAATGTATTATTTTTACTATTACCTTATTAAGAAATTAAAGTGTATGTCACCATGCACTTACCTGAGGGTATAATGTGGAGGCGTAGTTTGCACCTATTTTAAAGTGACCACAGCCACCTGGCCAAGCTCTGGCGAATTTGGGGTCGGCCATCAGTCGGACAGACTTGAATTTTTCAGAGAAATATGATCCCACTGGGCACATTATTACGTAGAGTAGGGCTGTATTTGTTTGTGCTACGCCAAGTGTGCCCTAAAAATGCATTATATCAGATGTATGATATACGTTTTATAACTATCAAATACTTTGGATGGATGACTCATTGGCATTTAATAAAATAAATTGGCGGTTATTTAAAAATTTACTTTGCCAAATAATTCTAATGAGTTAATCAAACCATCATTATAGATGTAAAAGTAATCAATTATTCACGTATGGCTTAAAATATGCAATTAAAATAATATTTTTCTATAATAATTACAATTTATAGAACAATACAAGTTTTTTTTTTAAAAAATGATCATATTTTTTTTAGTCTTTTTGTTAGTGTTTTAAATTTTTGTTAGAGCCTTGTTGCGAATAGTGACAACTGATAAGACCACGTTCAATGATTTAGAAGAAATAATTCATTTGTTTCCGATATTTTATAAGTAACTATAATAAACTACCTATAATAATTATTTTAATTTTATTATAATTTTTATTTTTATTAAGAAATAAGACTGTTCTTTATAAATTAATATATCGAAAATAGACACATAAAATGCTCGTATCAGGAACACCGGTTTTTAAAAATCAATGGGAAGGAGTAGGTACAAACTACGAATTAATAACGCTATTCAAGTACAACGTTAAGAGCAATAAATAATTGCCAATTAGGTCTGTTTGTGAAATTATATACAATTGGATTTATACAATTTGATTGGCTTTTGCCAGGAAAGTTTTAATTTCCCTAATAATTTAACTAGGTACTTACTTCTGTGCCTATGAGGTTAGGTCTAATGTATAAACTGAGAGGCGCAGACGCAGGTAACCACTCGTTGTCGATAGACACCAAGCGTTCAATACCTCTGAGTAATATACCAGAGTCTATCGCTGGTAGGCCTACTCGTTCAGCCGATGAGTTTAACCTTTGTAAGTTTAGTTCCGGTCTGAATAGATTCATGTGACCGTGTTCTGATTTATATGCCTTCATTCCTTCAAATACCTAAGCAACAAAACAAAACATATGATTTTATTATTAAAATGGGAGTACGCTTTTTTGTCGGGCGAAAATATTATTCATCGAGATACATTAATTTTAAAAGTTTTAAGGGTGTCAAGGTGATGTGGTAATTTATAATTTTATTTAATAATATAATTTGTAGACTAAAAGTTTACTGTTTTATTTCAACGTAATTACTAGTGAGAAACTATATTTAATTTGAAAGTTCGATTTCATAGTTTGATATAATATAGTTTTTGCAATTGGCATCTACGTTAATAACATATCTTATAAGTTAAAACGTTGGTTATCGTATTTTTAATATTTGCAAAATGCGCAGTGACCACTGACCATGGGCATACTGGGTTTTATATTATTAATAGGGTTTACATGCGGTGCAGTTGGACACTTGCACTGAACTTTACTCAGTGGTATTGAACTAATGGTTATGCTTTCGGTATTGTATAAATAATTATGTGGGTAACCAATAAAATCTTAACCGAAGGGATTCAACATTTTAGAACTTTATCAAAATAAATAATAAATAGATAAATTATTAAATAAATCAATAAAAATGTATTAATAAATATATCGCTATTTCTGGATCTACTGACAGTGAAATAATTAATTATACTTGTAAGAGGGAAAAAATAATAACTAAAAATAATTCAACGGTTTTAGATTCTGAGTGAAACGATGAATGTATTGATTTTACAATGATGTGTGTTTTTTTAAAAATTTTTTTTTGTGTCTGTCATCACCTTTTAGGACAGTAAAAAGCTTAGATTTTCTTTAACAGTATCTTTTCTGAAAGGAAAGTGAATCTAGTTGGTACTTTGGGGGGTCATAAGTAAAAATTTCCCAGTAGTTTTCATAAGCACTGTGAAAAACAAAAGAAAAATTAAGGAAAAATGGGAATTTTTACGAAAATCTGTTTTCGAAAAAATTGATTTTGGTTTTTGGTGAACTTTAAAACAAATGACCTTAGATACAATAAAACTTTATTTGTTGGGTAAAAATATTTGAAAATTTAATTCAAGGCTCTTACTGTATTGTTACACTGACATTTGAAATATATTAAAAATCCTTAGTCAACATTTTTTTTATAAGTATTTAAAGTTCAAATCTTGACAAAATACGGAAAAATCACGAAATCACGAAAATTAGCAAATTATTTTTGTTGAGAATTCATAAAATTTTTTTATTTTTAAATCTAAGATTTGAAAATGTAATACAAGATTACCCATAAGTTTATCTACCTTTATCAAAAAAAAAAGTCTACAAGTAAATCGAATTAAATTTTTATGGGCGTTTGAAGTTTATAATTTTTAAAATATTGGATATTTAGTCTATTTCTCATTTAGCGGTTTTGTTATTCAAAAATAAAGAACTGTAGATACATGAACATTTTACTGAATGTTTATATTTTCATTTTCTATACACCATACAAATTTGAAAATATTTTGACTCTTTTTGAGCTGTTTACGGACATTGTCAGTTTTCAATTTTCTTAGTTTTTTCTTCTATTATAAATATCAATAAACTTTTATTTGTTGGTTAAAAAAGCATGAAAATTTAATGCAATGCTTTTAATTTATTGTAACAATAGCAGTTGAAAAATATTTAGGCACAATTTTTTTTTTATAACCATTTAAAGTTCGAATTTTGACAAAATTTATCATTTTTAAATTTAATATTTATTTTGTAAATAAAAATTTATAAAATGTTCAACTTTTATAGCTAAGGATTGAAAATTTAAAACAAGGGTCTACGTAAATATAGATAAATATACAAATTACTTTATTCACAATAATATCATCAAATATACTTCATAATATCGTAGACTGACTGACTGTTTTCGCTCATAATCGTTTTTCTTTTACCATGATATTATATTATTGAATTCAAATTTAATACCATCCATTATACAGTGACCCACTTGTAACCTACTGTACAGCAGAGCACCTTTTTTTTTTTTTAAATGTAATTTCTTTTGTAACCATTAGTTTGGAAAAGTGTTTTATACATTAACGTCATGCGGGTTACGCAGAAAATATATATGATTCAATTTTTATCTGGATTCTACTCATAATTATTTTTGGTACTTTTAGTAAATAAAATATTTCTATACTCCTTTTAAAAAGAGAATATACCGGTCGACGACCAATTTATGCCCGGCGGCGCGCATTCCCCACCAATTTCCCATTGATAGCGTGATCACGTGGTTCTCGAAGCACCAATCGAATCATTCGACATGCGCGAAAGCGGTATATTCTTGTTTGGAAAGGGGTATAGTTTCTATTTTTTCGTACTCATACTATGTGTGTACCTATATAATATTTAGTATACGGTATTTTAGAATATTTGAATTTGAAAGCCAAATACACAATTATTGTTTATACATTGCACAGATATCTTGCTATTAGGTACACCGTTTGTGTCTGTTCATCCTTTTTTGTTATCGTCTGATTGTGTAAAACCATATGACGTAGTTACCTACCTATATAATGCGAAAAGTGAGCACGCATGACCATCGTGTGTGCTATATTTTTAGAGTTCAATTCTAATGATTGTTATCTAATAACACATTTTTATACTACCTAAACAATTGTATAAATGTATTCAATTATCATTAAAATTATTCGTGGTAGGTATATACTATGTTATCGTTAAGTTTTAAAATAATTTCCTACTTGGCGTGTAACACCAGGATGTATTAAATAATATTACTGTATTATTAGGTACCTAGGTACTACAACTAATTTAAAATACAAATATTATAACAATTTGTTAGTTACTATAAAATTAATTCTAGAAATTACTTTTGAAGCTTATTGTTTCTTGTATTTTCAATCATGTAGTATAAATATTATCAATATTAAGATATTGTAGATTTTACCGTTGTATTTAGTATTTGGCATTGAAATAATATTTACAGAAAAAGAAAACACATAATATACTGTCAATTAGTCCGGCGATAATACACTAGTCATTGGTTAGCAATATCATATGTTTCTTATACTTAAGTAGCATTGTTTATTTTGCTCCTTAACAAGTAACGCAATCTTAAAATAACATCTAAAATGTAATAAATTTAAGTAAATATATGCATTGTAATCTACCATATACTTTACTTGAAGATTGTGCAGAATTATAAAACAATCCAAGCGGATTAAATTACACATTATTATTTATTATATAGGTTGGTATATAATTATATTTTATTTAGTATACCTATGTAGCCCCTTGCCCGTGTAGGTACCTATTAATGTGTTTGCTTTTATTTAAAATTTTTACTCCCAAGAAAAATATCTGTTAAGGTATGAAATCCTATTTATTCTTTTCATAGCTATGTATAATTTAGGGACGAGCAGCTCATCAACTTCCAGAGCTAAATGTTAGGTACTGTATCTATTGTATGGCTGTTTTTGTAATAATTTTGTATTTAAATGTAATATACTAATATGTATAATTGTACAGTTCTTACATCAAAACTCAGTCAATTATTTATGTATTTCAATATTATAATAAATAGTAAATACTAAATAGTAATGTAATTCTATATACACATAATATTATTATGCTTTAATATGATATCTTTACCATTTGGGGATATATCTCGTTATATATCACAATTTATTGAAAATAGAAATTGTTTAAGCTATACGCTTAGTAAGATATAACTTAAATCTATTTGTCGATAAAAGATTTCTATAATTTTCCAACGAAGCCACCTTATCTCCTCTATCCATTCAAATCAACACATCATCCTCATTTGAGACTTTCAGCATAATCCATCAGAAAATAATAGATGAAT
>WHPZ01590400.1:0-56202 GCA_016617965.1 Macrosiphum rosae
TTTGAGAAGTAGGTACTTCCCGGGAAATTTTAATTTGGACGTCCCAAAAATACCAATCACCAACGAAATCCAATTTGCTATCAAAAACCATTTTCAGATTAAGTTGAAAATTGAATTATATTTTCTGCTATGTAACATGTGTAGTATGTAGGGACTTCCACATAATTGTAATATCAATATATAGTCATCGCTCCGCTCATTCTGCATAATCGAAAACTGCATGAAACTAAATTAATTACGATCAAACGGTGTGGGAGGTGTGAGGTAAAACAACTATGATAATATTACATTTATAATTAAAAGTATATTGAATACATTTGTTAATGTCTATTAAAGGATTAAAATTATATTAGAATAAATACAATTTGACTAAAATAACTATACAGGTATCAGTGAAATTAATCATTAATAATTAAAAATTCGATCATTCGCCAATGTCTATGATTAATTTTGTTTAGATTTATCATTATTAATTATAAAATGTATTTTTAGTTATTTTACATAATAATATTATATTGACCATATTGGCATATTGTACATATAGTGCCTACCTACTATAGTATTAGTAGCTATCTGACATCTGTCATATTTTAACTTTAGAACCTCCAAATCGATCGCTATTCACTACGACACTACATGTCCGAGTTAGGTTTAGTATTTTTATGGAATTTCGTATTGATGTCGATCAAAATATTGGTATAGAAGCGTATGGAGGAGTTGAACGCGTTTGTTTATTATAATAAACGGGCACCTACCTAAACAAAATAAGTACAACACAAGTGGTTCCATGGAATCGTTATTTAGTTTTCTTCCAAAAACTTTTTTTCTAAAAATGTACTTATAAATGTGTAAATAACTTAAATTATAATAATAGTCGTCATCGTATTGAGCAGTGGGTAGGTTGGTATTGTATGACATCTCGTATGAACCATTGGACCATAATAACAGTATATAGGGTAATCTATATATTATAAAGCTATAGGTATATAGGTATGTCAACCGCGTGACTATGCCACTGTGGTTGCGATGTTTTCCGTGTAACAAAAAAAACATATTCCAATATCATTTTTCCGATAAATGTCAAATTATATTTTCTATCGTGATAATCGTTACGTGTGTGTTCAACTTGATCAGTGCGCCGCTGGTCGAGCAGTGCATGGTGGACGACTGGTCTGACGTGTTGTCGACATCGTTGACGGTATTGCAGTCCAGGGTAGTGGCCATCGCTTCGGTTATATCCAGAGGAATCGTGTTGTACAACGCGTATTTTAACAAGTATCAAAAGTACAGGACGACGTTGGAGAGTTTTAGCATCTACTCGCCAATGACCGCCGCCGTTTGGAGCCGGCACAAATTGTATTCTGTCGTGACCGTATCGCTGTGTCTAACGTTCATGCTGCCGACGAACTTCGTGAAACTGTACAACATGTACTACAAACGCCCCGACGGGTCCCTCCTGTTGGTGACGCATTTCTTCTTCTTTTATTTACAAAATTTCAGTATGTATTTGATCGAAAACGATTTCGCCAATCGGTGTTTCGTGGTCTACGCCACGTTCCGAGACATTAACGACGATCTAAACGGGTTGAAAACCGAGCACATCGACCTCGGCAGATTTCCGTTCCTCGGGAAGGCTGCGGATGACCCGTGGTCGAACGCCGCACCTTCGTCGCGTGTCGTCGTTTACGATAAAGATTTTTACTGTCCGAGAGACAAGGCGAACCCGTTGACCAACATCGTCGAGATCTTGAAAATCAGACACTGGTTAACCCGTGAAGCCGTAGTCGACATAAACTATCTGTTCGGCAATCACTTGGGACTGTCGATACTCTCCTTGAGCGTTCTTGTGTTGTTGGACGTATACACCGGCGCGTTCCATTCGTTTGCTAATGACCGCGCGGATAAGAAAATATTTCGTTCGATGCTGTTATTCTTTGCTTGTGTATTGCAGTACTCGTATAGGTTCTGTGTAATTACTATCCTCTCAAATGTAACGACAAATCAGGTAAAGTAAGACTTGTTTTTACCTAAATTATAGGTCTGTAAAAATTTTAATATGATGGATAGGTCAAACTGTCGTGGTTGATTAATAATGATTATTAATAATGATCAATGAAGTAGAGGTACATTTGAGTTCGGAACATATTATAACTGCATGGACCTCGGTCTAAAACTTACGACAAAGAAAAAAAAGATTGGGCCTTCAATATACCTACTAGTTTTTGTGATATGATTAATTTGGAATTTATTATAGGTCAATTTTTTTTAATGCCATAGATCAGTATATAATGCCTAGACTGACATACCGTCTCCGTTCAGAATCGTTTTTCTTATACAAATACACAATGATATTATATCATTGAATTCAAAATTAATACCATCCATTTTACAGTGACCCACTTGTAACCTACTGTACAGCAGATCCCCTTTTTTAATTTATAGTTAATACATATAAGTTTTTTTAAGATTTGGTTGATATAATGTTAACACATATTTAAAGTTTAATTGTCAACTATTTATACATATTTAAAGATGAATATTTGTAACTCATAAATATTTTAGTCCCAAACAATGTTTATAAAATCTTTTTAACTATTTAACAAAATAAGGCATGTCGTACTTGTCCCATAAATCATGTCACACATTCCCCGTGTGGAACTTTACACGGGGGAAGTGCATAATCGGCTAATACTCATTTGTATCATACAATTAGCATAATTCATAAATGAAATAGTATTATAAATATAAAGTAACATTTATTTACCTAATTTGAAATTATTTTGAGTAATTTAGGCGGGCTAACTAGTAACTAGACCATTGAATTATCGTCGATTTAAAAAAATACGAGTAAATAACTGATTAGCTTTTTGGTTAGTGATAACTGCTATGTTTGATATCCTAAACCTAAAGTGTAACCAACATTATACAACATTCGATTACCTACTATTAAACTTCGTAATCTTCATGAAATCAACTTTAAAATTGAAAGGTTGTATTTTTTATAACCCGATTAGGCACTAGCCCCGTTAGGCTCTTACCCCACCTGATTCAATAACTCTCAAAATTAAATATTAGTTACAGCTAGTTATATTATATTATAATATTATATCAATATTTTAACGTTTTTTAGATATCAATCTTTTTAATATGCTATCAAAGTTACACAACATAGTGGGAAACTTTGATACCGCCTATATTTCTTAATGTGATATCAAAGTAACACAATTTTATGAAAAAAAAATTAAATCATCATGGTACTATGGTGAATAAAAATTTATGGGCATCAAAGTTACCCCATTCTACGGTACCAAACAAGAAAGTCGGAGATTCATTATTTTTTATCCGGGAGGGCTATGGAAATATTTGGGGGGAGACCAGGCCCCCCTCAAGCTCCCCCTAGTTGTGCCTGTGTACCTACATTGAAACCTTTAGTTTATTTTTATGTTAGATAATCACTACCTACAGTCTACCACCACCCATAATTTATGAATTAATTATTTTATTCTAGGCGGTTAATGCAAAAACATTAATAACTGATATAAACAATAGGTATTTGGATACTAGTACACAGGAAGAGGTGAGGGTACATATTATAATAACATAATATAATTATTTTTCATTGTTAATTTTTATTAATGATAACTAATTAACCTTCTATAGCTTCAACTATTCTACGCTCAAATATCTAGTCGTTACATTGAGTTCACTGCTTGTGATTTATTCACTTTGAATACACGTCTCATCACTTCAGTAAGTATACTTTTAATTTATGGTATAAACGAGGAATGTATTTTTTTTAAATTTATATGATCTGTTTGTGTTTTATAGGCTATAGCTGCTGGTGCCACATATTTAGTTATTTTAGTGCAATTTCACTCTGGAAAAAATTGATTATCTTAAAATTTTGCATACTCAATTATAAGTGTGAAAACTTAAAATTATACTCGTTTGGTTAATGGTTTATGCAAACGAGCACGATGTAATAAATAATATAGATTTTAATTTTTAGACAATATATATATTATGTTTACTACTATAACTTGGAAAGATATTATTTTATTAGTATCAACCTTTAGTATTTGATTCTTCGGAGATTTACAATTTTTTTTTAAATTATTAGTACATATTATATAGAAAATGGTACAGGCTACCATGATACCGAATAATGGATGGTTATAGTATAGGTATACAATTCCAATATTTCATCCTTCATGATTAAACTGATTTTAGACCAAGTAGGCAAGTACAACCATTAACCTACATGATTTAAGAACTAAATCGTGCCATTAACTATATCATATAAATTATAAATGTGTATTTTTTATACATACCTACCTATACTTCCCAAAAAAACTTTTTTTAAATGTTTTTTATGCTATTATTAAGCTTCAACGCTATGTCGCTATTGTTTGAATGTAGTAAACTACATTTTATTTACCAATTTCAGTTGCTTCGAGTTCTGACATGTTTAAATTAAAGGAAAAATATCAAATATTAAAAAAATTCAAAAGGGCTCAGAATGGTGAAAACGAAAATAAAATATTTTATTGTTCTATACACTTATAGTCTTATTTAGTTATTTATATTATGCTTTTTATACATTTAAATATATTTGTAGATGGAATTGAAGCATTTTTAGTGTTCCAAAAGGTGATGAGAGTAATTGACCGAATAAAAAAAAACACACACAATATCATTGTAAAATCAATACATTCATCGCTGAATAAAAATGATAACATAAATATTGTCAATGTCCAATAAATTATAAAGAACACCCCTATGGCAATTTTTCAACAGTTTTATACTGATTATTATTGTGACACGTTTGAGCACAAAACGATATTTTTACATGGGAATTGGGAGAACAATCGGATATGCATACTACACACGTTTGGGTACAAACTTTTTCAGACGTCACCAAAAAAAAAGTTTCAAACTATCACGTTTTATAAATATCACGCTTGAGTACCAATAATACGTTTGGGTAATGTCAGTAATATTCACATTCATGATTCGTGCTGTTCAGTATAAAAAAATGAATCAAACAAACTGCCAAATATTTAACTGAGATACCTATTGACTGATTGGATGAATAAAGAAATCTGTACAGTCATATATTATATTGATGATGCAGGTTTAATAAAGATTGTAGTATATTCGCAGTCACGAGTACCTTTCATTCTATATGTGTACAAACGGCAACACGCCGTGTCTATTTGTACCCAAACGTGCTTTTGGTCGATGTGGCCAAGCGTTTAGCGCCCAAAATAATACGGTAAATGGCATTCCCCATTACCCCCCATCCCCCTATGGCAACGCCACTGAGCTACTCAATTTTACTCTCTACAAACAAACAGTAGCACGCTCCAACTGTTGTAACTCGTAGTGTCGCTACTATATTAGGATACTACTCCCGACCACTGGGTATAAATAAATGGTAAATACTGAAATATAGGTATATAGGCGTGTATACTAATATGTACGTCAAACCTTTCCTTTAAAAACGGATAAAAATCTGAACCCTAAAATTAATTGGGCCCTTTCCTTTAACTAAAAAAGTGAGGCAATAAATATTTAATATCTAATAATTGTAAATATAAAAATAGGTACTGTAAGAATATAAAATTGTCTAGTAACTTAAAAAAAAATAATTTCTACAATCAAAAATTATTGGGTTTTTATTCGCGTTAGATGTGAAACTCCCTAATGTAAGAGGAATAGGATGAAGAAATTCTTCATTTCATTTTGATGAAGAAATGAAAAATTGAAACAAAACAAACAAATCCCCCTTTCCCACTTTTTTCCAGGGTTGGGCATGTATAACTAAGTTACGTAACTCGATTACTACTTAATTTTGTAACTTGCAACTTATAACAAGGTACTAACATATTTTCCTGTAACTTTTTATAATAGTTACAAGTTACAATTAATAGTTACTTTGTGCTTTGATAAACGGGACTGCAAAAGCAAAAACAAAAACGTTTAATTCGTCCATTTTGGTTTTCACAATTAATCTAGGCAGTGGTTTTACAATTAATTTCTCAACATGCCAACTTACTATTTACCATGACGTACAGTTAATAGTATATAAACAAGAGAAAAAATAAATATTTATAGCTATATAGGTATGGAATAACTATGCATACCTACCTACGTACATTTTCTCTCATTAGTACACGTTGTTCAGTGTTCTGTGTACATTATATTCTTATTATCACTTCTTATAACTAGTAAGAAAAGTGTTTTTCTCAAGTATACATTAAAAAGTAGAAAAAAAATTGTTATTATATACTCGTCAATTTAATCGTCGACATACTTGAAGTATTCACAGAATGGTCGATGTGTTATGTGTATATACAACTACAGTCGAGTGTTTCAAACGACGGTCAAAAACGAAAACAATAATATATAGCCTGTATGACATAGGTATAATATATTATATCTATATAAACCTCGGGTTAGGTGTGTCTTTATAATTGGGTCTGGCTGTTTACACTGCACAACCATTACAAATTTACAATACTGACCTTAACGTCATCATGATGGGGTAATCACTATAGTTATATAATAGGTAAACCAAATCGTTTTACATTGGTAATATATTATTATTTAGGTCTTGGGGCTGCAGCAGACGCTTCTAAGTATGTTATAGTTGCAGTAAACATAATATACTAAAATATATTATAATATAGGTTTTATAGGTAGGCACCTACGCGATGTGGCTGATCCGGGCGTTTTGGAGACTGTGCGGAGTGTTCACCATGGATCTGTCGTACAACAAGTTTCAAAACGCGTACTCCGCACTGCTGATAGCCACGTGCATATACAATTTCGTGAACGCGTCGCAGGTCATATGCAAATTGGATCACTGGTGTTCCACGTTTTCGTCGACGCTGACGGCCGTGTACGACAGGGTGTTGACGTCCGCCGTGTTCTTCTCCCGGATCGCGGTCGTGTACGAATGTAAGCCGAACATGTCCAGGTACCAAGCGACCATCAGAGCGTTCGAGGCGTACTCGCCACCGTCGGCCACGGAACTCCGGCGGCACAGGGCGTTTTCGCTGGCCGTGGTCGCCACGTGTCTGGCCGTCATCTTGCCCACCAACACGATCTGCATGTACTACTTGTGCCGCTACGAGCCCAACTCGGACGCGTCGCTGTTCGCCTACCAGCTGTTCATGTACGTCCAGAACCTGAGCATGTGCTGCATCGAGACGCAATTTGTCGTGCAGTGTTTCAAGGTCTACACCAAGTTTCACGGCATCAACGACGATCTGAAGAGGCTGAAGGACGAAAACCTCAACCGCTCCGAGTACCCGTTTATGTCGTCCGCGGGCTCGTCGTCGCCGTCGCCGTCGCCGTCTGCCGTCGTGTACGACAAAGACTTTTACCGTCCACGGTTCATGAGCCACCCGACGGCCAACACGGTCGAGTTGCTCAGGATCAAACACTGGCTGATCCGATTGTCGATAGATGCGCTCAACAACCTGTTCGGCGTGCACATGGGACTGTCGGTGTTCTATCTGTGGCTTATGGCCTTGTTCGATATTTATTACGAAATGTTCTACAACTCTCGGTCGGGACTGCTGGTCTACTGTTGGCTGCTACAATACATGCTGAGGCTGTTATTGATCATATTGATGGCGCACTTCACGACGAAACAGGTACATATACTACTAATATAATCTTTCTATCTTTCTCTTTTTCGATATATTATATTATGTACAACACTTTTAACTTGTAACTTGTAATATATGTTTACGATATGGGTATAGATGTAGATATTACCTTATATAATATGTTAAAACTTAATTCCTTTATAAAATTATTATGTGCAGGCACTCGAAGCGAAGTCACTTATCACGGATACCAATAACGGAAGTATGGATAGTAGTACCAAAGAAGAGGTACCTAATACTATAGTTACCTATATCTATATGCTATACTTACTACTTACTAATAAGCAACACATGTGGGTGCAAAGCAAGGTCTATAGATTATAATATAATTATAGTATAATCTATTTAACAAAGCTTGGGTGCAGTGTCCTCTTAAATCTAATAATAAAAAAGGAAATAAAAATAAATTATTTATTCCACAATTTTTTTTTGGATCATTTGTATACTATTACCTACATATACATACAGGTATACATCTCAGGGATACTCACAGATAAATTGCTCACTAGGTGCAAAATACTATATACTTGTATATTTTTTATTTATTAGTCCAAATTATTAAAAATATTTTCTCAGGTGGTGCCTTCGCTCCGAAAGTCCATGAAACAGCTGGGGTTTCATAGTTTTTGTCAGGCGTCAATGCGTCATTAACTTTTCTTTAAATTAATATTTGAAAATTATGGTTTTGAAAAACGATTGAAATATTTGTTAGTGCACGGGATCAGCTAGTTTGAAATAAAAAATAAAAATCAGAACCTAAGATGATTATTTTTGCATTGGCTGTAATACAGATAATCAACCTGTTAACATATTATTATAACTGTATTATTAAGATTTAAGGTAGGTATATTATATTATACATTGTTGTTATTTAAATTTTTTATTTCAGTTACAGCTATTCATAAATCAAATATATAGTTCCACAATAGAATTTAATGCGTACGATTTCTTCACGTTGAATACACAAGTTATAAAATCTGTAAGTGAATTGTCAAAAAAACTGCAATATATTTCTTCAATTTAAATTATAATCAACAAGTAATTTAGTAATAATATTATAGTAATTGTTTTGTACGTAAATACGCTAAATATAAATACTAAAAATGAATACTGCATTACTGCATTATAATATATATGGTGTATACTAATTATATAACATTTACTGTTTTATAGAACATTTAATTATTTGTTATGTAGGCTATTGCTGCTGGTGCTACATGTCTTGTTATTTTGGTCCAATTTCACTCTGAGAGAAATTAAATTCATTTCCAATCAAGATATCTACATATTATTTAATACAGACAAAATTCACGTTACAGCAAAATATAGGCAACTACCTACTATTATATTTAAAATTAATTATGCAGAATCTTTTGTTTTCGTTCCTACGTCTTATGACTTATTTCCTTATCCGAAGAGTACTGAGATATCTTCAGAAAGATAAGTAAGATCGTCACCATTAACATTAAGATATACCTAAGTTTAACGTAAAATAATGTCGAATACTTAATGTATTACGAAGTTACTTTTTTTCAACATCATTTAATTTACTAAAATGCACTTACTTTTCTTGGGGGAATTTCTTGAGTTACATAAATCAAAATATGATTTTTACTCATAAGTCATAACAATGTATTTGAAGGATGCAATTTTCTAATAATCGATCGTTAAGTTTTCTAACTCTTTAATTATTAATTTACCTTTAATTAATATATAAGGATGCAGAAGTTTTGTGTATAATAATAATATATCCTATTATTTTTTTTATCTTATCCTCTTAATATTATTAATTTATTTACGATGTTAGACTTATATTAGAACAACCTAGTATTATAAACTTAAAAATAAGAACTACACATCCAAGGCTACACAACACAAGCCAAGCACTAGCTTAAAGGAAGTATACAAGAAACAAGTATAACATTAATTAAATATTTGTAATTTATATTGCAATAAATAAATAAATATACAAAATATATTAATTATTTAGTGTTTTTACATCTAAGCAGCCGCTTAACCCGTGGTAATAATAATTAATAATTAATTCCTAATAAGGCATTAAGGCGTAAAAGTAATAATAAGTAAAGGTGGCATGATATAATAGATAGGTCATGAAATCCGGATTTAGTTCAAGGCGGTGGATGGCCATGCGTACTTATACAATTTATTATAATATATATTTCTTCTCCTTGTCAACATATTGTCATAAAGTAACATTATTTTGACTAATGATCATAATTCATAGGCACAATTATTTGGGCCCCCCTTTCCAGTTTTATCTGTAGCCCACTCCAGCGCGACGTAGAATTGACGGTTTAGCTCAACCTTTAGTAATCCTATGACTTTTACTTTATAGTGTATTTAATGGTATATTGAAATATATTATATAAATATATTAATTATAAATATATTATACATTGAAATGGTATGTAATGGAATACTGATGATATATCACACACATAAAATGTATACAATCTTAGATTTCTATAATAAAATATACCTATTCGGTGCCCAAATAAAAAAAACAAATTTTAAATATAGATATTACATAATTAAGATGAAATCTAAACTTTAAAAAACTGTCTATTAGGTATACATAGGTACCTATGAGGTCTAGCTGAAGTATCCCATTATTGTACACACTATACCCAGCCATCATAGTCGTGGTTCACTTCCTTTCATTGACTGTTAAATGATTGGCCGAAACACAAGCTCATATTTTACATACATGTATAATATCATTATTATCATATACTCTACCAATGAGAAAAAGTAAACTAGACGTATATTGACGAAATGCAGAGGTGGAGTGATCGGAAAACACAGTGCGTAGGTATAGGTACACTGCAGTATCTGATATCGGGATAAAACTAAAAAAATTTAAAAAATGACAAATACTTTTAAATAGCTTAAGATGAAAAACTACATTTTTTTAAAAAAAATTATTTGAATATTGAATATATCACTCGGACAAAAAAATCGAAATTATCCCCCGATTTGGTGTGTAAAACCACCTTGGGTAGGCCTTGGAATTAAACAAAGTTGTTAAACAGAACATAATCGCCTAGCGCTGCATTCGGACAAAAAAAAAAAATCGAAAAACACCAAACACTAGTTCCTCCTGCCAGAATTAAAGGAGTGTATTAAAAAAAAATTTGAAAATTCGATTTAAAACCGCAATTATGCCGATCTTTTTATATAGATTTTTAAACTTTGACAACCTGGTGCCACTGGAATTTTTTTAAATGATTATTCATTGCATGTGTGCGGGAAACGGTTGCCCGCGTTCCCCTATACATTTTTTTTCAAATAGTATGACCTTATAGTTAAGTTTTCATATAATTTTTTTATCAGATTAGACTGCAGTCTCAACAGTATTAACTCACTTATACTCATAGGAGGTAATAGGGGGGGGTGCTTTAGGGGCTAAGCCCCCCAAATCCCAAACGCTATTTGCGCCTATGCTTATACTACTTAATACTTACCTACCTATACAATTTATTGTATGCATTTATTTTTCTTGCTTTCTTAAGTGGATTTACCTACTTGCGCGTATCGCAGATTTTCATTTTTTTTTATACCAATTGTAAATGTATTCATGTATGTTTTTAGTAATTTTATTTTAATTGATTATTTTTTTGATTTGCTTTTTGAAATATAATTTCCAGCGAGTATACCTGTGATTTTCAACCAATTTTTTTCTTTAATTTGGTACTTTTTACATCATAGTTAATTTTTGTATATAACACAACTTTTACTTTTATAAGGTCTCCCTGGAAGACTTTTTAATAAAATTGTAATGCCTCAAACAATAAATTTCAGAAATTATAAGACTAGTTACCTACGTAACAATAACAACACAAACTACAAAAATAAAACGAAAAATAGCGGGAACGCCAGAAATACGATAAGCAGATTCGTTGTAAAAAATGGTTAGGAGGGGAAAATGTTTACAAATTATTAATTTTACACAATATGATATTAACATACGTACGTATTATCATGATTCATGAACAAAGATGAAAACTGTATCAAAGATGATATAGAATAAAATCTATAAGTGTATAGTTATTATCGTAGACTACAGAATATCAAAAACGACGGTAAATTTTCATTCCTATAAAATATATTATTTTTTACGTACCCGGATTAGTATATTTGTACACGTCGACAGGTTGTCGAGTTTATAAAATATTTTTCTGTTTTTAAACCGTTTAATTTATATAAAAATATGAACAACATAAATATTGTTCGAATAGAGTCTATTTTTTTAATCTCTTTCCTGTGGTCTTTAGATTATATCGATGATTTAAAATGTATCCTAATTCCTAATTCTTTAATCGTGACTATTATACCTCACATATTCACATCACACGACTCAATATTTAGTCCATGGCGTTTTTAAGAACTCACTAGATTGGCAATCCGGCAACACTGCAATCGTTCAAGAGATAAAAAAATATTGAAAATGATAAAATGATATAATTTTCGTGCAATTTTTTTACACATTTTAAAAAGTAAATAATGGTTTATTTTTGTTTAAAGTTACCTAAATCGTACTAATGTGTAGTTTTTCATACTTTCCTGCTACCAAAATTAATTTCATTGATGACGTGTTGTAGCAAAATCGTTCGTAAGTGTATTTTCCGTTACCAATTTTCTAGTGTTTGATTGGTTTTTTTTGTTTGTTCACAGTTTTACAGAATTCAACTCTTAGATAATGGCAAGTGTCAGGGACAGCGACATATCTTTATGGCTGCACAACAAATTGGGTACGACCAGCGACACATGGATAAGTGGCTCCATATGTACACAATTGACGTCCGATGTGTTGCGTAATATAAAAGATTGCTTCCCCGATCTACAAACTCAAGTAAAACTCAAACTGTTACTGTCATTTTTTCATATTCCAAGAAGAAATATTGCAGAAGTAATGATTAATTTACACAGTGTAGTATGTGATTTTTTTAATAAATGTTTGTTTTAATTATAGTGGAGAACAGAACTAGAAGAAATCTTAGAAGTCGCTTGCGTAGATAGTGAACAGTGGGTATCTATGTTAGCCGAAATGATGAAAACATTCCCATCGACCGGTAGTCTCAATGTAACAGAATTTTTTCATAATGAAGACAATAACAGAATATTCAATGATTTAATTACAGATTTAAAAAAATTAGGTATGAGTTTATACAGTTCATTTTTAATTCTCATTTAATACCAAGTTATCATTGTGCATTTTATGTTTCTGTAGTACGAAAAAATATGGATTATACAATGTTGCCTTTAGAATGTCTTTATTTGAACAAAAATGCTCTAATTAATGTTGTGGGCCAACCAGTAAGTTATAACAAAAATAAATTATTAATTCATTTTTTTTTTCATGCTAATATTTAATCTATTAAATATTTAAATAACATTATTATTAGGATAATTATTAATTTCCACTGATATTAATATGGTTACACAATTTATTATCTAATTCCAATGAGCCACAGATGTTAATTAACACGTTTGCTGCATATTATATTTGAGAATATTAAATTGTCATGATACTAAAAAAATTTAAAAAAATTTAAAATTTAAAAATTAATGTACGATTATCACGTATTTATGAAATAATACTTAAAAGAGATGCTAACCAAAAATGTAATCGTAACGCTGACCAAATTGTGCATTTAATAGCAAGGTATTATAGACGCCAATTGTCGTCATTTAGCATATGCGAATGGTGTTAAATGATGCCATCTGGCTTCATCCTTAGTGAACTGTTGAGAGCAATTACTACATTATTTTGGATTATTTAGTGAGATGCTAATAATTAATAAACCTATAATTAATTTTCAAAAACCCGTTGCACCTGGTCCCTATTTTTTTTATGTATATTATGGGCGGTAGATAATAACAGCAAAGAATCGTGATTTAAATGCATACCATTGCATCAAACAAACGATGGCACTATCTGCAGTCGTAGTAAATATCTAATCTATAAGTTTTTACTCTTTACAACTGCGTTTAATTTTTTTTTATATACCTCAAAATATTTTTCTTCAATAAATTACTTGCTAATATTAATTTTGCTTATATTTCCAAATAAAATTAAGTTTTTGCGTATTTTAAATCTTTTGTATTGTTTGTAGCCTACTGCAATAAAGCATTTTAACTTAAAAAGAAAACCCAAAGCAGCGGCTATTAAAGCTGAACTTTTACAAAAAGCTGGTGATGCAGCTAATCATATTAAGAAGCATGCAGCTCCCACTGTTCCAGTACGATCGAGAGGCATGCCTCGTAAAATGACTGATACAAGTAATTTTATATTAGTCAATAGTTTATTACTATTATTTTTACTAATAATATTATGTTTCAGCTCCTTTAAAAGGCATACCAAGCCGCTCAATACCTAGTGGTGGATTCCGTTCTAATCCTGTAAATAGCACTATGGCTACTCCTGCAAGACCGGGAGTGCGTAAAGACTGTGGTATTAAAATATTAGAAATAACTGAGCAACCTATAGGTTATGCTCAAGCTAAAAAGCGTAAGAAGGCTGGTAAGTCAATTCTGTTAATTTTAATTTTATTGAAAATGATTAATAATTTATTGCTCCTTCAGAAATGGAAGAAAACAAACGTCTTTTGGAAGCTAACAATGTATCAACTTCTGGAACAACTTGTCAGCCAATTACAAAAACAGAAGTTACATCCACAACACCAGACTATGCTGCTGGCTTAGCTCCTCTAAACCCACCCACTCCAGCACCATCTACACCTCAACACGTACCTAGTTATATAGCGCCTGCTACGCCTATACCAGCAGAACCTCTAAATGAGCCTGCAAGTATGTATAACCTTTTAATAACTTAGGTTGTTATGCCTTTTTTTTTACAGTATTTGAAAGTATTTTTTCTGTTTTATGATATGAAAGAGTTAAGAAATTTTAAGCCCATCAGATCAACAAAATACTCATTCTTTTTTATTTGATTAATATTCTGTCAGTTATAAAAATTACTAATCTATCTAATTAAACTACCCACATAAGTCAATAATATCAACCTATATATTTTTTTGCTATTTTTCTTTTGTTAGTTATTGATTTGTAAATTAAGCTAATAGTATTTTTATAGATTATTGTGAGTTTTTATAAATTAATACTTTTTAATTCAATTTTTAGGTGTTTCAAGCGCTACTCAACCAGAAGCTGAATCTCCACCTGCTGCTCCTGTTGCTTCAAAAGTCATTCATGTAAGCAGTAGACATTTTTACTTATACTTTTGTATACATTTGCAATTTATTAGCAAAATTATAACCTTGTACATTATTAGTTTTTGAGCAAAGCAAGTCATTTTATTTTAAAACATTTGTATTTTTTTTTATATATAATTTCAGCCACCAATGGTGCAAATGCAAGTGCGCTCACAAACTGCCCAAGTCGGGGTATCTACAACAACTACTTCAAATACGGCTGCTCCAACACAGCTTTCTCTGACGGTATACACAACTTTTTTGACAAAATCATAATAATATCATTTTGCCTATTTAAATAACATTTTTATGATTTTATGTACAGAGGAGTCAAATGGAAGAAGCACAGGACATGTTTAGAAATGCTAATAAAGTAACTCGTCCAGAAAAAGCATTAATATTAGGATTCATGGCAGGGAGTCGAGGTAAATAATATTAAATTTAAAAACAAATATGTTGAACACGCTTTTTTAATGAATTATTTGTTAATTTAGACAACCCTTGTCCTCAATTGGGCAGCCTAGTAACCGTTAAATTGAGTGAAGATCATGAGACTGTATTGCAAAATGACCACACCTTAGTAAACATGCTTGTTGAAACACACTTCCAAATGAATTATAATACAGGAGAATGGAAAAGAATAAAGAAATATATCGAGCTGGACAGAACAAGTATGCCAGTAGCCAGTAGTCAACTGGCTGCATTAGCAGCTGCCGCCACTGCATTACAAAATCAATCTTGACCTCGCAATTTATGTCGACCGCTCCAAATTGACTTGGTTGTTTTTTAGCTGCTTATTGTTAATTAATTTAAAAAAAATACCAAATTTTTCCATCGTACAAAAAAGACATTTGTTTGTATCAAACAGTAAGTTTACATAATGTTTATTGAATGTGATGACATTTTTTTTTTTTTTTTTACATAACAATCCTAAAATCTACAAACGAATAAATACATTACAAGACTAATGAACGTTATAAATAAATATACCCTAATTTTTCAACCCTTATTGTATAACTTTCCAACAACACATTGCTCTTTGGTCGTCTGGGGCTTCTCCAAATATCTTGTTACCATCAGGTGTTACATAACTATTAATCTGGCAATCATGAAGTATTTTATATCCAAATACGTTAGCTCCAAGTTGCTAAAAAAAAATACACATTATACACATAAGAAATAAACAATTTTAAAATGTATTTTATCCAATTTAATAAATATATATCCTTCCAATCTTACTTGTGTTAAGGGATTAGTGTTTGTTGTAAATATGCCTTCAAATCCATTGGTTTTACCCAGCTGTAAGACTTCTTGTTCCATGTAAGTTATGACTTCGACATTAGTTGCTGCGTCTAGTGAATTGTCTGTGCCCATCATAAAACTATGCAATATGCTGCCTTTAGATTTGGGCAGATGATCTCTCCTGTTCAACAATAATAATATTACTAACTGAAATATAATAAATTATAACTTATCCAATTAATACCTAATGGGACCTTCAAGGGATTCGAGGAACTCAAAAATGACTGTCAAACGACCGTTGAATTCTATGTCAGGTTCGTCTAGAGCGTCAAAATTCAATGCCGCACCCATTAATCGATCAGACTCCTTGGATTGCACTACAAAACTATACAAGTACAGATGATTTCCATTATTATGTGATTAAAACATATAATTTTGATCGGTTATAATTTATGAATATTACCAAAACTCATTTACCTCAATTTTTTTTCTAACAGTGGCTCCCACAGCAACTCAAGAACATCGGTGTACTCGCTGTAAGGCACCTTTGGCACAATCCAGTGTTCGAGATCTGCTTTTTCGTAGAAACTGTCTGCAATTATCCTGTGAAAGACAAGACACACATATTAAGTTACCTATACGTAGAACCTTTACCAAATTTAGACTTATAAATTAGTCTACGATATATGTACAAGAAATATTGTAAAAACTAATAAGTATAACACATTACTTTATTACTCATCACATATTATCTAAATTCGTACTTGATCACGTCGTCTTTGTGTTTGGGTTCGAGCATTTGCCTGGTGTATTTCTCGGAAAGCCATTCTTCATCGTTACAGCATGCCTTTCGTTTACTACTAAATCTCATTTTGTTAATGACTATACCAAAATTAGGCGCTGTTATAAAATCACTGACAGCTGTAAAAAATAAACTATCATTAATTATGTATTTCCATTGTCTGGATTGCCTTAGGTACATTCCTTATATATTTTTTTCTTTGTTTCTGGCGTGCCTACTGCTCATAATATACATATTTTAATAGTATAATACTAATAGTTTAACAATCGAGTTTCGATGCTATTTGTTTAAGCTTTTAGTCAAAAGAAAAAAGGAGGAAATATATTATAAATTACCATGCCATATTGATAATAGAAACTTTTGAAACTTTAACTTGATTTTGATACGTAGGTAGGTATTTGAAATTAACACGATAGATATGCATAAAAAGGAACTGATTAAGTTTAAAGTTAATAATAATGAAACCGAAGAGTGGGATATGCAAGTAACTTGATTTTAAGTTTTAAATTTTAACTCTAAATAACTCTTAAATAACCACAGGTGTATCAGATTTTCTAAAGTTTCTACGGACATAATAGGTAGGTATGTCGTATGCCCTTTAAACTCTTGATTAGTTGACTACATTATAAACTAGCTTCAAACAAACTTCCGGGGAACCCACGCAGGCTTCTCAAACGGCACTGGTACCTACCTACTGTGACTGTCGACTGAACATTTAAATAATAGGTTTGTTCCAATTTTCAAATATGTGGTCAAACTATCACAGAACTAGCGCCGGGAGAATACGCAGTAGTGTTTCTACACACCAGAATCGAAAACTGAAACTGCGTCAACAAGTTGTAGCAACACGTCATTAAACCAGTTTTGGGATGGGTTTCAGGGTTTGACCGTCAAAACGATTCGGATGGAGACTTTAGTCAGAGACACTATAATATAGTAGTAAATAGTAATGTCTGTTATGCTCAGTCCATTGTTCCAAAACTAATTCCAACAGAGTTCGGCCGAGTATAGGTATGGACTCCTGTGATCCGTCTACGGTAGCGCAAGTGCAGTAGAAAATCAATCATGAATTTAAAAATAAGTCACAATTTAAAATCATATGGTACCTATCTCAAATCCTCGATTGTGTGACTTTCTTTCAAGTGTGTTTGTTTTTCAGTTCCTACTTATAAATAAATTACTTATTGAACATTGCTTGTACAGATTGTAATTTTTCAGTAGTTAGGATTATTTTCAATTAAATAGAATATTTTAAACCATGTATCTAATACCTATTATGATTAAATCAATGAACATTGTTAACCGACTGAGTGATGTGCTCACCTATAGAGTATCCTAGGTCAGCCAGTTTACTTATGGTGTAAATAGCGTTCAACGAATTTCCACCTAGTGCGAAAAAGTTTGCCGCCGGCGAGATGTGTGACCGCAGCGAGCTTCCTAGCACGCAGGATACAGTCTCGAACAGGTGTTTAGCAGTTTCCATTTGACTTGCATCGATGTCAGTAAAGTCAATTTTCGATTCCTTTATATTGTCCAAAACTGCACATTAAAAACATCTTGTAAATTAACGAATAGTATATCACAATAATTATAAATATGTAGATATACACTATTATACAGGTCTACAGTGACGTACTGACGTATTTATTGATTTATGAGTTTATGTGTTTGGTGGGTGTCTGGGTGTACAGACTTTACTGTCCCCTGCGGCAAAAGTTTTTCAATTTACCACTTATTAATGTTTTTTTTTTGTAATTTTTTCGTTACCCTTTTGAAAGGCTTATAAGTTATAAGACATGAGTTACCTACCCCGGCAAACGCCACTGCAGTATATTCGTAATAATTAAACCCAACAGTCGTCTTACACTCTTACCAGATATTTCAGAGTATTGGCGTAATAAGGTCTGTCTGTCAATTTTTCCATTCACGAGGTACGGCATCGATTCGAGTGAAATCACCTAAATCAACAACGTGTAAGTATAACACACAATAACGTACAAGAATTAAAAGTTCGAGGGTGCATTCTAAATCGCGAGCGTCAACGAACTTTTCCACAATGCGTACCTGTGGCATAGCGTATTCCGGCAGTGCGTTTTTTAGTCGATCCTCTACGTCCGTGGCCGTCATTCTAACATTACTATCGAACACGACGAACGCCAACAAAGCCTATAAAGGTACATATATAGTAAATAATATTATTAACTTCTCATCATAATTTTAGAATTTTAGAACTTTAGAACCTTGAACACCTCTTTATATTATACTGTCGTACATATAATATTATAATACTAAATTAATTCAAGGCAAATAAATTACGAATATTATACATAAGTATATACTCGCTATGTATACAGATCGAAGAACAGGTAGTTTCGTTCATTCGTTGTAAGTTTTTTTATTTTATCTTGATTAATGATTAAAAATAAAATAAAATTGTAGGTGAAACCTATATAGATCGCTCACAAAGCAAACATTTAGAAAGTCTTTCGAAACTTTTTTGAGACAAGATATCATATATGATTGAGAAATGCATGTAATTTTATTCAATAGTATAGTAAAAAATTGTTGTTTGTAGCAGTGGAAAACGCAAAAACATTTTTATTCTTTAGGTGCCCTAGTATAAATTAGTAATTATAATATTATTAGTTTCTAGCTGATCTCGCGTACTTTGTTGCCCGTAAAATATTATAACTAAAAAAAAAATGTGATTGTTCAACTTCTTTTGGGTGTAACTCAGCCTTCCTTGTAGGCAATGTGTGAGCATTTTATTTGACGCATGCTTGCTCCTGATCTGCTCGATTAACCAATGGACACCAATTAATAAATACTAATTTCTATTAATTATTTCCCCTATAAGGCTATAGCCTAGCAACCAATATAACCAATAACAACCCATTATAAAAAAAAATTTCCACCGTAAATATCAAAATACCCGTTTTAGCACCTCCCCGGGTTGGACCTAGGAGGGTGAAAAATATTTTACGACCTATTCTCATACCTACTAAATATACAAAAAAAATTTAATTAGAACCAGTCGAGCTGTTTCAGAGGAGCGTGCGACCATAAACACGGTGACACGAGATTTTTTTATATTAGAAAGATTACCTAGTTTATTACATATTATTATTACTAATACCTACAGTAATACCACACATGTGCATATAAACTTGGGTACTATGAACATTTTATTAAATGTTTCATTTGTGTAATTCACTTCATTTTACTATTTGCTTTTATTTAAAATTAATTTCTATTATAAATATTTAAGATTAAAATTCCTCAAATTCTTTTAGATGCATCCTGATTTTTATTTAGATCAAATTAAATTAAAATTTTAGGAGGTCAACTTACTATAGCCCAATATTCATATATAGGCATTGATTAAATATTTATATATATTTAATCAATGATAAAGGTAATATACCTGTTCTGTTTCGCCAGGTTTGTAGCACAACACGGCCAATTTGTCGATTCCCGCGTCTTGCAGCTGACGAATGGCCGTTTCGACTTCAGTCAAATCGACTCGGTGTCCTCTGACTTTGATTTGTGAATCGGTTCTGCCTTCATACAACAGCACACCATTTACTACTTTCCCGTAATCTCCAGTCCGATACATACGGTCCATGCCCATGCCTAAGTCATGCGGATATAACGTTTTTCTGTTACGACGACGTGTTTGAGCAATAATAGGTAGGTAAATATAATATTATAATATTATATCCTCTATATTATAATAATATGATATGTATAGTTAACGTTTTAAGATTTGTTTGGTTATTCAGGATAGATTTTAGATACAATTTAGAAAATTACCCGTCATGGTGGTATTACCTTGGCCGTGAGGTAGACGGTTTTCTACGAACCGGTGCGGGTCACGGTTGTTGACATAACCGCTGGCTAAGTTCGCTCCTGCCACGTACAACTCACCCAAACAGCCAGGTTCCACTGTTTGGCCTTTATCGTTCAACAGATATAGAGCCGTATTGTACACTGGGACGCCTTTAATACGATACAAATTATAGTTGAAAACATTATGTTATTACAAATTATTTTACTCCAACAGCATCTTTTCTGATAGGAAAGTGAATCTAGTTAATACTTTGTGGGGGTCAAAAGTAAAATTGTTCAGTAGTTTTCAAAAGCACTGAGAAAAAAAAATCTGGAAAACCGGGTAATTTCCCGCAAAATTGAATTCGAAAAAACTCTAAAACAAATCACCGTAGTTGCATGAAATTTTCACTGAATGTTTATATTACCATTTTATTTACACGTTAGTTCATAACATTTTCAGTCACCAATTTTTTAGTTTTTTTTTCTATAAATGTCAATTAAATTTATTTGTTGGTCAAAAAGCTTGAAAATTTAATACAAGGCTCCTGCAGATATATTATTCCAATAGAAAAGAAATTGAAAAATATTAAAAATACATTGGCAGAATTTTTTTTTTTATGAGCATTTAAATCGCGAATTTTGACCACATTTATCAAATTTTGAATTTAAAAATAATTTTGTAAAAACACATTTTTTAAAAATGTATAAAAGGTTTTACTTTTATGGTTAAGGATTGAATATGTAAAATAAAGTTCCACTTTGTTATGTTATTCTGTAACCAAAAAATCTAAAAACACGCCGGTTTTTTATATTTTATAGTTATTTTATTTTCAAATTTGGACGAAATGAGATATTTAAACGAAGAAGAATGATTTTAGTTTTGTGTTATATTTAAAAAATATTTTTCGCAGCCCTCGGGTACTTGAAATTTCCAAAGTATATTATTATATACAAATATGATAATAAACAAATAATAATAATTCAACTTAACCGGTTAGGTACTGTATTAACAATAACAATGTAATTATAATATAAAATATCCTACGCTGACACACTTTCTCCGCTCAGAATCGTTTTTCGTATACAATAATATTACATCGTTGACTTAAATATAACATCACCCATTACAGTCACACACTTGTAACCTACTGTAAAGCAGGGTGACAACCACTTACCCTCTATTTTATTACCTATAGTTAATTTAATAGGCACGGGCTTAGTAAAATATACATACAGTTGACAGGCATGGATGTTGGAGGATAAATAAGGTGAGACTTGGACCACATCATTTTTAAGCATAATATATTTAATATAAATGTAATATTTGCATAATGAGTAGTGACTTACCAATAGGAATTTTGTCACCGAAACACAAGTCTTTGAACGACTTGATGGCGTAGTACGACACGTCTGCCATGATTTCCGTGCTCCCATAAAAGTTGCACAGCGTGTGACCAGAAAATGTGTCTAGAAACTGTTTGGCTAATGACACTGGTAGAGGTTCTCCACTACACACCCACAACTTCAAACTCGATAGAATTCCCTGTTCATTGTTCTTAAACGAAAATATGTATGTCTTAATGAATGAAGTTATAGTTTGTACTTTTGTATTAAACAAAATTAATAGAAGTGACTAGTGACAAATTATAGATCATAATATCATATTATAGGATACAAAATAGTTTTGTGATCTAGGTATTCAAATTATAGTTGAAATTAAATCTACTGCAGTTGTATAGTACTTACTTGATTAGAAGATTGTTGTTCGTTGTTGTTGGAAATGCCCATGTATAACAATATGGCATGTAATAGCGATGGGACCAATACGAGACGTTCAATCTAAACACCAAATTGTTTTTATAATTTGAATAAATATCTAAGTATTATTAGAAAAATTAATTAGGTAATGAAGGAGAGCTGTGTTTGAAAAACTACATGAATATTAATCAGTGTTAAAAAAATTAATTCCATATAAAGAAAAACTATGGACCATGTGTTCGATGTCCATGTATTATTGTTTATTTTATTGTGTTATTATTATTATGAATGCACGACAAAATTACTTGCGATCACATCCGCCATCAAGGACGTATACTCAGAACAAATTTCCGGGGGGGTCTGGATATCATAATAGGTGATAATTTATTATTAATTACTTACTTAATTAAGTAGGCCCTAATTTTTAAATTATGTTAAATTTCTAAGTTGACGTGATCCGGGAAAATTTCAGGGGTGGAACTCTCAACCTCCCTTCACAGGTACGGCTTTGATATCCATATTATAATATACCTTCCTATCAAAATAAGATACTAAAAAAATAAATAAATATCTATCCTTTATAGGTACGTGGTGTACGTCTCATTGTAATTTTCAAAACCCATTGTGAATCAGTGTATCACATTACTATATTAGTATTCGATATTATGTATGGTAAAATCGATCGTGATTCGTGAATCATGATAATTGTAAATTGTAATCATCAGTAGAGCGTGATTTATGATTCGTTTATATCTAACTCAATTTATTATCGGCTACCTATACGTTTACATTTTTCGCTATAATATGCACAATGTGCTTTACCTTGTTGTCATGAAGTATATTGATCAACCGTTCTGGGTCTTTGGTGATGGCCTTGGGTATTACCATCAGGCATCTTGGTGTGTCATGTAACAACGGAGCCCAAATTTCTGCTACTGAATCCACAAATGTCAACGAAGTCTTGAATACGCAAGTATGTTCGGTATCGCTGTAAGGGAACCGGTTCCATTGCCAGTTCAATCTGTTGAAAATGACGCAATGCGGAAGTCTCACACCTGTAATATTAATTATTATGCATTTCGTGTTGATTTTTTTTCAGTTGTTTAAATCATTTAATAAAGAGATATATGCGTATAAAACTAGTTGGGTTAGATTTTTAAACACGATAGGTATAGGTATATATACCGGACAATGATCTTAAAAACTTTGAATTAATTTCAACCATAAATTACGATAACTTCTAGATACCATATACCTAACCTTAAGCTGAGTATAATTTACCCATTGGATTAATTTTAATGTTTGTTTGTGTTTGATATATATAATATACAAGATGATTCACCAAACATGCTCATTGTTCACCCATTTTTTTTTATTGAATAACTGAATTTTAGAATTTTCAGGTATGATACCTTGTACCACAATAGGACACACCCACTTCTTAAATGGTAAAAAATCTAAGGATTCTAAAACTCGGAATTTAAAAAAAAAATGCATTATTAAATTATAACAGGCGGGTAAAGAATCTTGTCATTATTTAAAAATCACTCTGGATAAATTCGTTTAATCCACTCCATTCACAAAATAATTGTTTTGATATTAAAAGTAAAAATACTTAATTTTGATAAAACAATATGATTTTTTTGTGTACTTAAGGTTACTGAAAGTTACGATATTTACAAGTATCGATATAACTTTAAAGCAATAATATCAGAAAGATAATTTAAATAAACTTAGTATAAAATATATTTTTTTGTTTGATACAGTCTTTTACATTGATTTTAGAACAATAAGTGAATCGAGATTGGAAAATTGGAGTACAGGAGGCACTTATTTTACAACGTAATTATTGAATATGATACTTTTAAGTCAACGGTTGGTCAATAGTTACTGAAAAGGAAAACAATTGCCTATTTCGAATGTTTAAATAAAAAAATACAACTATTTCTTCCAGGGTCTAATGTATATTTTTTTATTAATACAGTATTATATTTAATTTTCCAATTTTATTGGAAAATGCATAAATTGCACTTGAAATTATTTAAATTAATTCAACAATATATGAATAGATATAATAAAACAGCTTTTAACGATCAATAATCATTAATCATTTTAACATTATCAGAAAATCATAATAATCTTGGGTGTGTACCGTTGACATATCTTGTGTAAAGTTTCTAGGTAATCATTATATTAAATGCATCTAATTAAATCAAGTTTGGTATAACATGTAAGGTACATGTATTAAAAATATTAATAAACGATATACTTACTTATCTTATTAAAAAATTACTTTTGTAGGAAATAAAATAAGTAATTATTATTTGTTCAACGAAAATATTATTTTGTTTGGAAACCAGTTTGATTTATTGATATATATATATATATATATATTACTAATATTAATATTCATAACAGTTTATGTTACGGAGCAGTTAAACATGGATAAGACAAAAATAAAAGAAAAATTATATTATATACACTATTATAAAACTCAAAATAATGGTTAGTGTATCCTTGAAGTTCATAAATCTTACATGATGAAACGAATAATAATAATTTCAATAGCCGTAGAGAATGTTGGTGTAGAATATTGGAGTGTAATATTATAATATTATATACCTAATATCTATACAATACATTTTGTTCTACTGCGATTAGTTTATTTACAAGTACTTAGTTTGCCTATTCAAGACGCCGTCCGATAAATTATGTTGACAGAATACCTATAAGCCTATGTCAGAAAATGTATAAAAATCATTCTACATTAAAATATTAATCTTAAGTTAATAAATCGATATTTATAATTAATAAGCATTTATAGTTAATATACGATATTGTTTTAAATAAATTATAATTTTAATCAATATAAATTCAAATTTCTTTTTAAAATATTTACGACCTTGGTGAATGTAAATAAATAAATAAATAAACATCTATTTGTGTTTAACATAATTTAATATATTTAGTGTTTATTGGCCATAGTATTAAAAAAAAAAAATGTTTAAGTTTTAAGTTATAATAATGATTGTATTAAATACTAACCCATTCAAAATTGATAATTATTCACATCATAATATATCCAACTATGTTATTATAACAAGTATTATATATTTTTCTTTATAAATTGCATCATGCTAAAATTAATAAGCATAGAATGTTTTAGTAATGTAATAGTATGAATTTTAATAAATTAGAGTAAAATTATTTTTTTTTTTGAAAAGTGTATACACCTATAACTTCCTTTGGGCAATAATGCTCAGACAACTGGTTTACATTTTGTAAACATCGTATTTACGAGTAAAATGTAAATGTATTTTTCTTAATATTGTAGGCGTGTAAAGATCAACGAGTCTTTTTAGACTACCGAAGAATTAAAAAATGAATTGTACTGAAAGATTTTTTTTTTTTAAATAACACATTAAACATTTTGTAAGTTGATGACCTTGTAGTGTCCTAATTTGTTTGGAAAGCGGCCCTTAACCTATTGGAAGTCTTATTACCTTTAGGCGTTCCTGTGCTGCCGCTTGTGTAAATTATTGTTGCTGGTCTTCTACCATCAACAAAACCCACTAGTGTTTCACGGTCCTCTAGGTTGGATGCGGAAAGCGCAACAGACTGGCTCTTCAATTGTTTAAGGCTATATACGATGTTCGACTTGTTGTCATACACTTCGGCTATATAATAAAATATAGTTAAAAAACAAGTCAATAAACTTATAGAATATGAGTGAGAAAATAATGCCGGAAATTCATGACCAACGTGATGTCTTTAATAAATGTGTAATATATAAGTATAAGATAAAAATAAAAATAAAAACAAATATTTTCTGCTAACCGAATTCATCGAAACGATAAAATACTGATGTAAATAAAACAGTAAACACAAATATAAACAATAGTGCATTTAATCAGTGGTTTAATTTATTTGATGGCCATACGATTTATCGTGATAAGTCAAAATCATAAATAAAAATTGATTTACAAATAAATTTTAAATTCAATTCTGTACTCGTCGAATTATGGTTCATTATACATGTGTATTGGTAATGGTCACGTAAATAATTCATGTGTATTATAATATGTGTATTAATTACCTTCGGGTGTGCAGGTGATCACTAAACATGGCTTGGCCTCGTCGATTACGTGTTGAATCCGGTGTTGCGGTGCTGATACGTCTAATGGCAAATACGCTGCACCGGCTTTCCAAGTAGCCAATAGAGTGGCAATTAGTCCGTCACCCGGAGGAAGCTGAACGGCTACTACGAAGTCGCCGTCGTCGTTTTTAGAGCCAGCACGTGCGATTATTCCTCTGGCCAATTGATTAGATATGGCATTCAGTTCCGTGAAGTTAAGGCGCACAGAAGGTTGTCCAAGTTCTGAAGACAAAAGTTCATAAGGTTAGGACGTACCGCACGATAACGAGTTGTAGTTGCAATATTAAAATAATAAAAACGAAAATGTAGAATCACGATGTTCAACATGATGAGTATAATAATATGTGTAGGGGAAGGGCTCTGTAGCCTATAATAGTATGATGTTTCGGGTACATAACATGTATTCAAAAAAATTAAGGGGAGGTATTAGCCCCCTTACGCCTGTGGACTGAAGTATTATAACTATTTACGATTCTAGTACAACAATATATACTATCGTCGATCGTGTTGAATAACCAATAAAAATTTTGACCAGATTCGGCATATAAATACCAGAACAATTCTCTAATTTCTTTAAACGCAACACCAATACATATTATTATTTATTATGCTTATATATTTTTGGGGACGATAACCCCTTCAATTGTATGGTAAACTATCCCGACGGTAACTCTCGCGGGTCAATATTTATGTTTACTTGAATAAAAGAAAATAATTTGCGAAATTTTAAAATTTTGACTCGAAATGCTTATAAAAAAAATCGTGCCTATGTATTTGTATTATTTTTAAACTTTTATTGTAACAATGTGTGAGGATGTTTTGACCTAACGAATAAAATGTTATTGATATTTTTGGAAAAAAAAATAGTAATAACTTTTTAAAAAATATTATTTTTGATTTTCCTGATATGAGTAAATTTCTTAAATTATTTATTATCCATATAATTTTCACAATTTTTGTCATACGTTTAAATAACATACATTTTATTCTTTTGTCAGATCTTTCTGATACACTCTGTGTATTATATTTTATACTGGCTGATCCCGTGCACTTCGTTACCCGTTAAATGGACCAAATCTATATTACTTAAACTTTGTTCAATTCGTTATTTAATATTCAGTGTATGGTGTTCAAAATTTATCTTAACTCTTCTGTTGCCTGGGATAAAAATTCTGATTTGCCGCAGTATATTTTCAGGTAGGAAATCTACCTGCGGTAGATCGCGGACCCCGTGCAGTTTGTATGTAACTCTAAAGTGTCAAAGTTATACCAAGAATGTCACTGAACTCCTCCTAAAAGTCTCGTCTAATTGTGAATGCCGAGTCTGTCGACCAATATTTCTTCCTCATCCACGAAGAGGTGGCATTGTTTTATGTACGTAACTTATATGCTGTGAGTATAATACAGTAATACACTAAATATTTACGTAATTATGGTACATATAATATTATAACACTGTGTACAAAAAAATTAAATGCATTGAATGAATACACTAAATTCAAGGCAACCAATAATTATTATTATAATAGCTTTAAAACTCATGGCGACCATTTATAAACAAAAATTCTAACCGTAAATCTATAAATCCCCGTCTGAGCACATCCCCTGGTTGGACCTAGGGAGGTGATTTGTGAATCTAAATTATCCGGGGCGTCACGCAAACGCATAAAAAAAAAATCATTCAAATCGGTCCAACCATATAGGAGTTCAATCACAACACACGTACAGTAGAATTATTGCGCTTAGCAACACATTCAGAGATTCATCCTTATATTATAAGAATTCAACAAACATGCCCGATTAACCAATAGCAACCAATATAATATAATACACTGTTTGGCCACTGTTGTATTTTTTACATCCAGATTTCCAATTTAATTTTTCTAAAAAAAATTTTCTTTCGTACCAATCTTCTCCTGGCAATTATGAACATCTTAAAAAAAATTTGAGCCAAATCGGTCAGGCCGTTCTCGAGTTTTAGCGAGACTAACGAACAGTAATTCATTTTTATATATACAGGTTGTTTCTGAAATGGATGAGGTAACTAGTATAGGCGTAATCAGTGTGATGGACCATTGAAGATTTTTTTGAATTTTTTTTCCTATCTTCAAAATCGGGGTTTATACAAATTATTATTAGAACATTATCTTAAGTGTAAAAAATAAATAGACAAGTTGTATTTTTTGCAAAATTATCATACGAATCGAGGTGTCACATCATTTTCGAGCTTGTGGCGGGTTTTCACGCTCGAATCACCGACTAAAAAAAAAAATTTGTGGCACACGGTGGTGATAGTTATTTGTTGTTATTTAAAATACATGCTTAAATTAACACATTATTGTAATTTGTCAACTAATAAAAATGATAAAATAATAACAAAATTAGGGTTCACGAAGTTTTAAATGATCGAATTTAATGACATACTGACATACATTGATTTGTGTGATTTAGATATACAGGTAATAAAATATGGTAAATTTTATCCGTACTGTCTATTTTAAAATACCTAATTGACCGTAATTTTTACATAAAGAACATTAATTGATTTGATTATAGCTGAGTTCAATACTGGAGTTTCAATATCCATTGAACAACACTTTAAATTTATTTTTAAGATTTAAGTTTTTAATTTACATTTTGAATAATGGAGTACACTAACATTGAATATTCAGAAAGAACATATTTATGCCAAAGAATTTCCTAAATTAAAGAGATGAACTTTTGTTGAGAATTAGTAATATAGCTGATATCATTCGTCAAACACCAAATTTGTTGGAAAAAAATTGGAATACATAATACATTACATCGTCGGATCGAAAGTGCATCGAAGGTAAGGGGAGTCACATACTCACATTGAACAATTGTAGATAAAAATAGGTTTTCAAAATAAAGTGTATTTAGTTATGATTATTTTACAATGGAACACAACTTAAATGTATGTGAGTACATTTGATAATTTAAGATTTTGTTAACCCTAATTTTGTTTTTATATTATCATTTTTATTGGCTGACAATGTAAAATAATACATTAATTAATTGTGTATGTTAAATGACAACAAATAAATATCACCACTGTTTATCTTGTAGTGTTCTCATACAAATCGATGTGCCACACCATTTTTTTTTAGTCGGTGATTCGACCTTGAAAAACGCGCTACAAGCGCAAAAATGATGTGACAGCTCGATTCATATGAGAATTTTGCAAACAAATCTAACTTGACCATTTATTTTTACATTTAAAATAATGTTCTAAAAATAATTTGTATAAGCACATATTTTGAAGATGGAAAAAAAAATTAAAAAAAATCTTCATTGGGTCATCACACTGAGTACGCATATACTAGTTACCTCATCCATTTCAGAAACACCCTGTATATAGATATATAGATTTAGATATACACTCACATCGTAAATTGTAATTAATCAAAATGAGAAAAGTTCTTGCGTACTTAGCAGTAACCTGAGCTAGATCATCATACATTAAATAACAACTTTCATATTATCAATCTACTATATATATAAAAATATAAAAAATAATAAACCTCTGATATTTATTCACCTTTTAAACCTTATCCAGAAATAATTCAAGACCAAAATTAGCCAAATCAGTTAGGTTAAAAAACAAAAATAAAACAATAATTATAATACAAATCAACAAACATACCCCATTAACCAATAGTAACCAATATAAATTATAATACATTGAGACTAACGAATAGCAATTCATTTTTATATAATATATATAGAAGAAGATAATAAAGTATAAGAATAAATTGAATGAATACACGGCAACCAATAATTATTATTATAATAGCTTTAAAACCCATGGCGACCATTTATAAACAAAAATTTCCACCTTAAATATCTAAATCCCCGTTTGAGCACATCCCCTGGTTCGACATTTTAGACCTTTTAGACCTTCTCCTGACAATTTAGAGCATCTTAAAAAAAATTTGAGCTAAATCAGTCGGGCCGTTCTCGAGTTTTAGAGAGACTAACGAACAGCAATTCATTTTTATATATAATATAGAAGGAGAAGATATAAGCTCTCTAAACGATGTATTATATTTAGGTATTAGTGGCCCATGTAAATGTTGTCCAAATTATATTTATAAATTCACCCCAACGACACGAAATTTTGGTCATTCGCCCAAATGAAAACCACCACTAGAGTTGACCCAGGAGAGTTTAGCTTAAGAATAATGTTATCGGGATAAAATTGGAAGAGTTTACAATCATTTGCTGCGTTTTTTCCTTTATTGTTTTCCAAAAATCACAGTGGAATTTTAAATGTGGCCTCTTCGATCCTTTGAAACACGATTTCTGTTCAAATTCCAGTATACAGAACTTAGTTGTGACTTGTGAGCGCTAGTTGTCTATGTTTTATAGAAAAATATAAAAATACTTTTCCATGTACGTACCTCCGTGCATTACGGCCATGTGTTCTGGATAAGCGCTTTCGTTCCGTTCGAATAATCTATGCAGTTGGATGTCATTGTTTATCGGGACAGACGGTCCTTGGAGGGTCGAAGACGTTGCCGGGTAAACGCCCATGTCTGCTTGTGCTGAAATAACCGGTAAGACAATCTGTTAATAGTTTGTTTAATACACGAAATATGTTAATTAACCATACACGGCGTAACTATATGTTTTATTGATTAATGAGGTGCCTGTAGCAAGTAAGTCAAATTGGAAGTTAATATATTAAGTTAAGGATATATTGTACATATCCTTCAAGACGGTACGGCGAGTACATTAGACGTGTGTTTATCCACTAAGAACGGTCGGAATTTAAGTCCCGAGTTCAAAACAAACGAGTAGGTATATTTGACCGACCGACCACGCGGCTTGTAGTAGAAGAAGAGGGGTCGTTTACATGGTCAGAGGATTATTCAACTAACATACAGTGTTTTTGTGTCATGGCTTTTTATCTTGCACAGATATATTTTTATTATTTTACATTCACTGAGTAGCTACTGACATTATGCATTATATTGTTATTAGTTACTGACAATAATTAGTCTTCATTGCAGCCTCTAAAAATATTATAATGCACTCTAAAAATGTACAGTTAATATGATAACATGACGTGTTTATTGTGTTTCGTAATAAATAGTTACGTGAACATCGCAGATAATAATGTATCGACGGGAGAATATTACTGTGCAATCGTATGATATTGTATATTGTTACATCCCGGCAGGAGATTTAAAGCAAAAAAGTTGTTGGCGCAAAGCTGATAACATTTTTGTATTATACGAGCGTAAATCAGATTGCAGACAAGCGTCGTGGGTGCTATTCTGCTATTCAAGTTTCTCACACACAGGTACTATATTAATGATCGTCTTCAAACATACAATAATAGAATCTTACACAAAGCGATGTGGTTCGTCATTCGAAAATCCTATATCGCGATTGTTTAATTCAAAAGATCGTTAACGTGACTGCGCAAAAATTTGAGGCGACAGAGATTCAATAATGACAGACGTCCTTCGCCAAAAATTCAACTCGAAGCTCGAGTGCAGAGTATTATTAAATAAATATAATATTATTATTACAATGGATATACAAGCTGATTCTTGTGCGTCTTGGCCGGCGTGATATCAATTTTAAGAATAATATGACATATAGTCATTAATCATAATAATATTTGTATCCGTATACAACGTGAGTGTTTGAGTGAATCATCGGTGCACGCACTACACTTCCGTAGGACTTGTACGTATATTATATTAGTGTCTACGGCAGAACGCACTAATAATTCACTTGGAGTAGGCGTTATTGTACCGTGATGGGTGTGATACTGTGATGTATAGTATGTGACTTCCGTGGGGACGAAAAGTATATACAACGATTAAGATTGCACGTACATGATTCGTATACGAAACGTGCAGCGGTGAACCCAAGGTTGTATTTAGAATTTTAGCTTCTCAGTGGGCACACGAATAATGGCATCCTTAAGTACGTAATTACAAGAGATCCTTCGAAATTTCTCAAGACAAATTTTAATATTTTACTCTTGTGATAAATTAATTAATCAGAGCCATTTAATAATCAAAAATCTTTTTTGAAAATAAATATTTCACCTCCCCCGAAACATGCCACCGATGAGCCTGCGCAGCCCATTCATACACGGCTTCTTAATTACGTCATTAAAATAATATGAAGAACTTATCGTTACTGTCGTATAGCAATTTAGGGACCGATTTTCGCATCGTTTGCCTCGGGTGAAAGCCTTTTTTTCCGCTGGAACGTCCTTACGCCTCTAATAGAAACTCTATATACTAGTGTGCGGTCGTGCGCGTGGCACACATTCAAAAATCGCCGAGCCGCGTATAGCAGTTATTATGAAATAGGTAAATGACCTTGAACTGTGGAAACGGTCTCACGTTTTGCTACACCACTAATACACACATACATGCATATTTATATATAATGTGTATGGTATTTCACATAATATTATTCTCTTCGATTCCGAAAAAATCAACAAAAGTAAAAAATACATAAATACATAATTTATATTAATATGGTATACGCCGGATGATGCGTATTCATTCGTAAAACATCGAGAACGGTCCACCAAACGAGCACAAGGTAATTTGATCTTAGGTAGCTCAAACCTAAGGGGTGGGTGTGAACTCGTTGTCCAACGGTGTAAGGCAATTATAATATGTATATATTATGTATGTACGTATATTACTTTATAATATTATGTGCATAATTATTGTAAACCGTCCTGCAAATGATTACTCTTTACTGCATCCGAATGAAATAGTGTAAATTATGCGATAAAATCATGTGATGTGTCACATAAAAACTGAATCTCTGATTCCCATCAAGTGAAATAGCTATATAATATGTAAACTTTAAAACCTCTAAATTGCCCTAACTGCGATTAATCGGACGTAATGGTACCTAAAGCTATGTGTATTGACATTTAGGTATTTAAATAAAAAAAAATTCTAAAAATTAAACTACTATTTCAGGTACAGGTACATCACGATACGTACAAATATTGCACTGTCGGCATCATTGCATCAATGATAATAATAAGTGCTGCGGAAAAAAAATTCAAAGTATACAAAACCCACCGCCCCTTTTGAACTAGGTGTCTAGGTAGGTATATTATCTTGAGTTTATCGCGTTCTAAATGGGCTATAATCAATAATATTACCAAAGTAATTATTTGTTAATCTCCTAAAAACAATATTTTAATTTTGTGTATTAATAATTTTACTTTTCGTTAACTCAAAAATGTACTCGGGCGTTTTTTCAGACAGTTACAAACGAGTCCGGGCTTTTTCCAAACCCGACTGTTCTCAGACTTTTTTCACAGAGCTTTTCTTCCGAGATTCATTCCAAACTCACTCGCGAGTCCATCATAGAAAAAGTTCACTCACACACTAATACACATTTAATACCTATACATAATACATATTATTGTATGTTTACATTTGCAATTAAAAATACCATGTGAGTCATTATATAATAAATCGATATCCAGATATTATCACGTGAGTTATCACGCGATTATAAGAAAATCGCCGTAAAAAAAACATTACAATTAATATAATAAATAAATAATAATATCGTAAATTACGTACGGTGTGTGTATGTCGACGGCATCTGCGTGAGCGCGCGCCTTGTGGTCGTGCAATGTGATTACGGATCAAATTACTATAATATTATTATATGGTAAAATAGTAGTATACTATAGTATAATATAAACACATATCATATCATATCATAATATATTATTATGTACTTATTGTAGCATATAAGGTACCTACGACTCGTGTCGTCGTCGTCGTCGCCCAACTTTTTCTGTCACCGTCACCATCGTTATATTTATGCGATTTGGAAATTTGCGCGAAACAATAAAATAATAATAATAATTTGATCACAACCGTCATCTCAATGCCAACCACGTATAATATAATAAAGTCGTTTTAGTCGTACGACTCGGCAGCACGTTGACACCGCGAACCGTCCCATTAGAAATAATACATATAACTGCTAAGGCCGCCTGGAGTGTCGCGTCGCGTGTGTGACCCAGTATAGTAGTTTAGCTAGGTGCCTGCCTAGCTGCAGGTATATTATAGAGGTAAACATTATTAAAACACTCCTAATTACGTAAACCGTACGAATGTATTATGATCGCCTGTAATGACTATAATGGTGCAGACTCCCTGGAGATCTGTGCAAGTTCGAGTCGCGTATTATATTAAGATCACGTCAGCGCACTATTTGTGTTTTCTCTCTCTAACGACCCACGCCCGACATGGGCAAATTTTATGTTCGGCAGAACCGACCTTGTGTAGTTGGCTTTAGTGTTGGGGTTAATTGAACTATTATAAGACTTAAAGTCGAGAACGTTATCGATTTGAGTTTTTAAGTTGCATTTAATACGACAATATTCAATTTTAAAGGGAGATATGAGCATTTTTAAATTGTAACACTTCATATACACATACGCATAGAAATTGAAATATACACTAAATATTAATACATTGAGTTATGTACTCTTAATTCGTGTGTGATGTCAACTATACGCGGTGCTTGCGCGTATCGAATGCACGCGTGTAATCATAATTATGATACCTACTTACCGGCTTGCAGTAATGACGGTGAAAGCAATATATTGTTATTATATCGTGTAGTACGCGATGTCACCGCATTATGAAAGACGAATTAAAACGCGATTTAAGATCATTAATCGTCGGGGCCTATAATACTATCATCGTTAGTCTCTATAATATTCTGTTAATGATGTGCCGAGCGCGTATTAAAATATAATAATAAAATATATTATAATATTATATGACAATTGATAACCGTTTGGGATTTTATGACGAATGTTATTTCGTACGTCACGAACACAATAGTATATATAACCTGCGGCATATAAAATATTATGCTTTAAATACGCTCACACATATCAAAGTATGATATAATTAATTATTATATTGGCCCGCCGCCGGTGGAAGACGAAAACGGTCAATATCGCGCGCGATAGATAGCCTTCGGCGGGCCCAGTCACCGCATAAATCACCGGTCTTACAACAATATACCGATATTGATTTTAATTAAATAACGAAGACCGCTGTAGCGGAGGTAGGTACTTTCCAAGTCCTTGTATCACGCGGAGTAGTGGACTCGTTAAACCACAAAAAAAAAAAAAATTATCGCTTGCCAGATATACACGAGTAGGTACGTGCGTGTGGATCATCGCATCTGTTCGTACACGCTCCGACTGCTTGAAGCCATACGAACTTAAAATATAATGTAAATCAAAAAACGTGGCGCTTATAATACGCGCGTCTGTAAAACTGTCCTAATTATATATATATAACGTATTATCGAAGACGACGCTATACCGAGAACAAAAGTTGTTTGAACGTTAATTAGCTCATTGTCATTAATTATACAACGATTTTTTTTTGGCATTCTGTTGGAGTCGAATACAAAAATTAATAATATAATATTTTAGAATCGATAGTTATGAAGTATTATAGTATCTATATATCGATATTATGTAAATATTATAATTATATCGAGCAAATTAACTGTTTTACGTCTTATTATTACTCTTATTTCTTTCGTAACGTTTTCACCAGAATGGCAGAATGTAAACACAGCATCACACTCTCAAAAAGCCCGATTTGCATAGACTAAAACATAAATTGTGTAGAGACTTGCAGCTAATGGATCAATGAAAGTTATCAAATTTACCTACCTAAAGGTACCGACTATACTTATTGTTATATTATCAAACAGATTGAAAATTGTATTTGTGAAAAAAAAAAAACATTCTGTTTCGCTTTTGTTCAACTTTGATTGTAGAACATGACTGCGGACCACAGTAATAATAATTGTTTATATTTACAGGGTTTTCCTCCTATGCATTGCATATTATATGTACATTTGATATTGTAATTTACATAATATTATCAGATTAAGCTTTTAGTAAAGTTATTGGGCATCGTAAAAATTGAAAGTATTTATAGTGATATTATAATTACGTACATGAACTCATATAATATTATGTTTGCAATTTACAATTATAACTAGTATAATTAGTGTTAAAAACTTTACTATTTCGTAGTGAGTACTGTGGAGGAGCGTAAATGGTAAATATTCTACAATGCATCAAAATATTGTGTGCCTATATATATAATTCTTGTTAAAAAGTTATTATGATACAAAAGATATATATATATAACAAATCTGATGAATTAATTACATGCTATGTGTAGTTAGATTGTCGTAAAAAAATGTGTCGATTAACATATAATTACATTTAATAATAGGTACCTAATTGATATTATAATAACTTAAGTACTTTACTGTTGACTACAATTACATATCATAATGTTATAAGAGTATAATTTATACGATTGTGTTTGTTATTACTAGGTAGTTATAAAAAAAATACTTATATTATTATTGTTTGTGTTGAAAAAATTGTGTGTTATTGGGACAAATTTTTTTGGTTTTGAAAAGGATGATGACCTGTGGCTGTATCATGGTTACACTGTTGTAAGTTGTATCATTATAACTTTTTGACAGCTGGCCATGATATTTGAAAAATAATACGGTTCTATAATAGTAATCTATATTTGTTTATTATAAGTATATAATACTTTCAACCCCTAGCTTAATATTGTTAATTGTTATAACGGTGTAAGTATTTTAGATTTTAAAACAGCAACATATTATTTTTATTTACTTTTAATTAATATTTGTTATTGGATCTCTAAAGGGAAAATTTATCAAAAATAAACAAAAACTGGGGAGTGGTGACCCTACCCATTATACAGGTTTAAAATTAAATTATTACTGTTTATCAGCCACTATAATAGTGTTAGGATGCCAACATCTGCGTTGTAGGTGTATTAAAGGATTTTTCAAAAAAATTATCTCAGAATATTAAATTTTTTTATTTTACATTGGTATATTAAAGTTAGATTTGCTTAAAAGTAAATCGTTTACGTTAGGTAATCTATAACATAAATCATAATATATATATATATATGGAATAAAGTATGTAAATAAATAAAGGGTTGAAAAATTCAGAGACAAGGAGGAAAATAATATACAATGTAAGAGGCAGTGAATATAGCGCGTAGTAGGACGCAAGTATATATAACATGTGCCATAATATACGTATTACAATGGAAAATAATATTTTTTTTCGATAATATGGTTTTTAACTATTTATGATGGTTATGTTGTGGATCAATTGATGCAATTTCAACACTTACTGTTATTCAAGTGAGCGCTGCAGTCGGTTTCGGGGAAACTGGTTTCACAATGCAATTCTAACAAATGTTGAAAAAAATTGTAGGTACTGGTAAAATCACAAATAAAAAAAAATATCGATATATATATTATATTATCTTATGTACGTGCACGACGCATGTATGGATATGTTTATTGTAAATTAGATGAAAACAACCCGGAATGATTTCAGCACCCGCGTCGACGTTAAATGTACCAATGGACGTACGATTGTTTTTCAATGACCTTTTTATACGGTCCCCACTCAAGTGATCTATGTATTTTTTTTATCCGGCGAGCTCAGCAGCTCTCGCCGGAGATTCTCTCCATCTCTCCGTCGTCGTGTCAACATTACAACGTATCATTAACAATTATAGCGGCGGTTGTTTCTGATGGTCCCCCGTCGTCTGAGGTTTTTGCACCAAACACCCGCTTTATTTGCTCTATGTTACATCTTAGATGCGTATATAATATATATTATTATTATACTATACGACCCACAATAATAATAATATGATCTTTTATTGTAATTTTATTGTTTTTAATTATCATCATTATTGCTTATTGGTATAGGTATATACAAGGTTGACGGCGCGCGGTGGTATTATAATGGTATAATAGGTAATAAACGAGTTTCTTTTGGTCACCGCGATTTCGTATTGCAGTTCGGATGCCATGGTTGTTGAAGTATTACCGCAGTCTCTACTAGTAGAGGTACCTATTAGTAACGTCGTCAACTTTATTTGTACGGGGTGGTTAGATGTAATTAATATTAATATAACTCTACTGACTACGGGGATCATATTTATAAGTATTTACTACGTATACTATATTTAATGGGGCGATAATGCGACATTTTCAGGCATTTTTCACCCTCGAACTAGGTACTGAAATCGCTGGCTTCTGGGCTGTAGATCATCTGCAGGTAAAATATATAATATATTGTATTATTGTACATAGATCATATTATTACCTATACAATTTAAAATCGTATTATTATTTATTAATTATTACATACGTGTGTATGATGTAATACGCCTAAAACGTTCACGAATCTATCGAAGAAAAAACCCTGTTCACATGATCCAATTACTCTTCCAATAACCGTCGACCGTGAAATTATAAAAAAAAGTGCATACTAATATTATTATGACGATTAATAATACTAAAGTATACATTTAAAAATCCATTACGAATGGTTTGCCGAACAACGATATTAGATAACACGAGTATATATTATTATATTATGATAATTTAATGTCTCTTAACTATTAAGTTATTATTTTGAACTAGAGGAATAATTGCATGCATTTTTACATTGTGCTGTTGTAGATACTTATGTATTATATGCATATCATAATATATAAATTTATAAATATTTATACACTTACCAGATTTACCGACTACCGTGAACCCGATACATTCGCGTGCCTCTTCGCGTCAAATTTGCAAAATCCTAAATATCGATTGATAGTTTTCATCTACTATGAAATTATTTAAATCTATCATTCAATATTATAATTGAACGATATACAACAATTGTTGAAAATTAAAATGAACTTTTTATACATTGATTCAAGATATTAATCTGAATAAGATAAATAATATTACCTACGTTGGAATCGCCCATTTATAAATAGTATACAGAAATTATTATAAGTGTCTATTTCATCATTATTGGTGCTAATAAAATTATACGAACGAAATAATAATAAATATGAATAAACATATTTTGACATCACAAATCACAATTAATTATTAGGTTTTAGAAAGAACGAGTTCTGAACAACCTTAGTTATTATAAATCTTATTAACCCATCAAATAAATTGAATTCAAGGGTATTTTATGATAAGAATATTCATCAGTTGTATTATTATTATAATATTCACTTCATACTAAATACATACAATTTTAATTAACAAAATTTTAATGAGCTCCACATGTATAATACCTATAATTATATTGTTTTGGACGTTATAGTAAATTCATATTTTTGTCAATGTCATTATATTAAATATGTAACCTGTACGATTTTTACTCTGATATTAAAACGAACATGTTATAGAATCTTTCTTGTAATTTACAATACAATAATTTAAACCAAATACAAAATATAAACAATACAATTTTAAAAGTTGGGAAGATAACAACCAACAAATTTTTCTGTTTAATACCAAGGATGCATACTCGATTAAATCTATAAAGTTAATAAATCAAATAGTACACTCATTATGGTTTACAGCACGTTTACCTATTATTATTTATAATTTTATGTTTAATTATATACATTAATAAAATATTAAATTTAAAAAAGAAACTATAACACCTACCTACTTAATTGTTGATTTAGATACATATTGCAGTAGGCGTCTATAACTTCGACTAGAGATTGAATGTTCGTATATAATACAATATATACTTTCAGATTGGTCTGATTTTGAAGCACCCCACTCATTAAACAAAGGACCAAGTAGTAATATATGAAATATGCATGTAGCAGCATACTTTCATTTATTTTTTTTTGATACCTAATCCTTGACTCTTAACAGAAGAATTTATAGGAAGTGTCAACAATTAGATGACAATAAATTAACGAGACATTAGAAGGGCAGAAAACAAGAGTTACAAAACAGTTTCCTATATTTTAATATTCTTCTGAGGTACCTACCTATCTCAGCTTTATAATATAATATTTAAATTTAGGTATATATTAATATGTACTTATACGGCTATAAAATAAATTATCTTCTCAGAGGATATGAATATATGTTATCATTTATCTTCTTAATGAGACAAGACAATAGCCGCATAATATCAATAAGTACTCTACTTACTTCTATAAATTGATCAGTTAACTAAATTATGTTCTAATTTATTATTTTTTATTTCATGTATAGCGTTTTAATATGTATATATCGAAGTAGCGTATGTCCTATTCCTATAGGAGGGGTAGAAAACCGTGACAAAAAATATTAACGTCACATTAATAATTAGTAATTTTATTGTTGTTATTAAATCTCTATAAATAAAAACATTTTAATTATAATAAATTTTTTTTCTTATTTATATAAATATTATATTTTTTTCATAGTTTAATAACAAGTAACGTTAGAAAAATTTGCCACCCCTGCCCTATAGTAAATCCTATAGTAAATATTATAGGTACAGGTCACTGTTTTCCCATATAGCACAAAAAATAAAGCATATTATCCCACTTGTAATAAATATAGCATAATATTATGCTCTTCAATATTTCAGTCTTAAATGTATTAGTTATTGGTGAATCCATATGACGTGTAAAAAATAATAATGAATTCATAAAATGCTGATATTAACCTTCAAAGCTCAAAAATAGGAAATAAACGGAGTATAGTAATAATGTAAAAAAAAATAAAAAAAACTAAGATTATTATTTAAAATAATTGTATTAATATTTTATATAGCGCCACACCCATTGGCGTGACCAGAGGGATTTTAAGGAGCGGCCGCTTCAACTAAATGTTTGGGTATTCTGTAGTCTGTAGTTATAAAAATGCAAAAATGCGGTAGTGAAGTTCCACCAATTAGTTATTTTTTCATTATTATTGAAAAACAATACATGAAAGTACTATAGCTAATTTTGATTACAAGGTAAATATAACGACAACGTAATTTTTGACAGAAATGCAGAAAATCTAACCATCGATCAGATTGTAGTAAGTACTGATACAAATAGTAAGTATACATATAATGGGCTATAACTAATACAGAAACTGCAGAGAAAAAATAACTACTGTAATACAGATGTATAATTAGAATTTTCTAACTATGTATCTGTCACCATATTTTTTTCTTACAATACCTATGTCTAGAAGTCTTTATGTGATATACTAATTATTACTTGTGTACCATTTAGTTATATAAAAGTATTTTCAATAACCTCTGTTTCAAATGAACCCAAGTTAAAATTATAATTTTCTAAACTTGAATTTGTTACAAAAACATCGCCTAGAAAGTCTACTTGACTTGTTTCATGAAAATACATTGAACTTAGCATAAATCGCTCGAGTTGTTCGATCAAAAGTGATTATGTGTTTGGTAACTTAACCTAACCTAGGTAGGTACACTGTGTATACCATTTGCATTAAATGTGCTAAACAACTTCTTACTTATCTACATGAAATATATTATAATAATGATTATTAATAAGTGAATACATTATATTATAATTTATTACAAATGCATAATACTTAAATAGATTTTAAAAGTAACTTAATCATCTATACGGCTATGCGTACTGTCTTTTAATATTATATAATTGTGTTACAATTGTCAAAATTTAAAAAAATGAACAATTCCATAGTTAATTTAATAAATGTAAACAGATTTTTAGCACAATCATGTCTAAATAGTGAACAAAGTTTAAAAAAATATTTATTTGACTCGAATATGAACTATATAGTAATATTTCAAACTACATTGCAAAACATATTTTAAAATTAATTAATTTAATGTATTTAAGTATATAATATAGTCGACAGTTCGTTAATATACACGAAATTGTTTTAAAAATATTAATTAAATGTTTAAACTAACATTTTAGGTGTAATTAATTGGAATTAAGATGACCTCAAACGGCAATAAAGCTTAGTAAAAAAAAATATATATATATAGCATGTCGAATAATATTATAAATTATTCTTCATTTGTGTTCAACTTAAATAAAATACTCGAGACTATTATGCATTGTTTAGTTATTCACCGTTTTTGTCCACTGTCCCTTCAACATACACTATATTAATTGCATTAATAATAAATTAACGGCCATGAGAAATTTGTCATTATTTATTCAACTATATAATATGCAATATATAATATATATATATACTTATAGCCTATGGGTGTATTCATACATTTAATATACAATTTGTCAGAGTAATAATTGGTAATCATAGGTATTAATTTATGCGTAGCGTGTGTGATTGTTAGTTAATAGTTTAATTAATTGTTTATATTATTACATCCGCAGAATTGCAGGAATACGCACTTACTTCATTTATTGAAGTTTATAAGTTTTGTCGTTTGGATACAAATATTCCAAAACTATTAAAATATACCTGTATGGTACCTATGTGACTATATGTATCTCAAATATTAATAAATTATTATGATTTATGATATCAGATACCTTACCTATATATTCAGCTGATTATGGACTTTCTTGACATGATAATTGCCTTTGGTTATTAAATAATTAAATATTGCTAATGAGATGTAATATTTAGCCGTTCCAAAGATGTATCTACTACAGATGAAATTATTATATGGACACCGTCAATGTAGAATGCAGTAATTTATTTGGCCGGCGGCAAATTAACTCTCGACATTTACTCTCAATCCCTCCACGTCTTCTTCGTCATAATATACTTCTTTGAAAAAAGCTGCTGATTCAGGAACTATTTACAAAACAGAAATAATTATATATTTTATAAAAACTCAACATAGTATTATATAGCCATATAGGTAGGTAGGTACTTTGCAAGTATACAACAGTCAATAAAACATTTTTTCTAACGTATTTAAGTTGTAAAGTCAAAGAAAATTGAAAAAAATATATTACGATTAATTTGTTAGTACTTTATTGTGAGCCATACAATTATCTAAATAATAAATATTAAAAGATTACAAACTTCAATAAAAGATGGGTTCGTGTAAAAAAATATCACAAATAATCGACTAAACCTTATATAAATAATACACACACATAAAAATTTTAAGTTGTTGATATATGTGTTATTCATTTTATACCATAAATTCCACTTAATATAGTATATCAAGCTTATAAATATTAAAATAACATGTTATAAGGTACGGTAATACACCTAGCTTTGTTTGCTATATCTGGACGTATAAATTAGTTACTCTTTAAATATATATATATTTTATAATGATACAATTTAACACTTGCATACAATGTATTATATAATTTATACTATGTATTGCTTATATGTGTAACATTTTAGAGGAACTACATATTAGAGTCCTTGTCTTTTTTTTATTATTTCAATGATATATAGTGATCGTTATTCGTTGCATATAGATTTGTATTCCCCTATCAAATAAGTACGATGCAGTATTGCAGTTTGTCTGACACATATTATATCACTTAGATATTATATGTGGCTATTATGACCTTCAACAGTTTAAATCCATAATCACCAACATTTAAATACGAGCCAAAATGTTAAATTATCATTTGTCAAGGTAAAAAAAAAATCTAAAATAATATAACACTGATAACAATTTTAATTGATTTATCATTTGAAAAATATTGTTAATTAATTCAAGTACAGGTACATTTAACTATTTAAGCACAATAAACTTGAATAGCAATTTAGTATTTGAACTAATTCTGAGTACTTCATGTTGAATAGACTAATGAAAATAGTCCCTACATAAATTATAGTATTATACACAATAGATCTACACATAAACGATAAACATAACAAGATGAATTCATTTAGTTTATGTAAGTACATCAATAATGTATTTATGGTCAATATGATAAGAATTCTTCATAAAAAAAATATCTTAAAATTGTATTTACGTAGCTATGAAATAAGCACCCGAGATATAAAAATAATGTGCATAATTTAGGTATGCCAAAATCACCAAAAAAATAAAAACAAATATCATTTGTACTAATATCAAAATTGTATAATATTATAAAAAAATAATATAAATAGTAAGTATAACAATAAAAGTGATATAAATAAAAAAAATCATATGAGAAGTATAAATGCGTGTGTGACACGTATATGTACTAAATTTTCATAATTATCTACTAAGAAAGTAAGTAGGTATACAATATAAATCAACAATAATTAATATTAAGTAAAATTAGAAAATGTATAATTGTCTAGGTAATGTTAATTTTATAATCGGAAAATAAACTTTTCGATTAAGAATATGTATTATATAAGTTTGGCGCTCATGCAATAATGATGCCAGTAGAGGATCCTCACCCAAAGAGAGGGGGCGAATTTTTAAAAATTAAATTAACTTTTTATTTAGCCAAATTGTATTGTAATACATAATGTTAAAAAGACAGCCCAAGGGTGGTGAAAATCCCTTCGCCCCCCTCCTTGTATTTGCCACTGAATGATACCTACTTACAATATGCTTACAATAAACTCGTCACGAACTGACATAACAAGTAACAAAAATATAAGTTTCAATTAAGCAATAATGTAAGCATAAAAAATGCTAATAACATTCATACCTAATACCATATCTTACATTTACCTAGTTACTGTATAATTACATCCATATTTTTGAATAAATGTTACTTCCGTGTATTAAAGCTATTAAAACTCATGTAGTTATCAATAGGCTATAATGGTAGTTAAGCATAAGAAAATAAGGGTGGTTCGCTCGACTCACGAAGAATATTTCACATATTTACTGTTTATTTTTTCCAATTTAGGAAGATATTTCCAAGATGGTGTAGCTATCGAAATATAATATATTATTAGATAATATTACTAATTACCAAAATATATAACATATTAATGACTCGATAATACCTAATATTAATAATAACAATAATAACAATAACAGTAATAATTATAATAAATAAAAAATAAAAATATTATTCCATTATAGGTTCACAAACACTAAAATAATTATATACTTACCTGGAAAACCACTTCTACAATCTATATGTATATATAATATATATATAATACGATATATCGTATATTGTATATAGTATAGGTCCCTACTCAATTGTTAATGAAGGAATTCACAGATAAGGCACTCAGAAAAAGTAGACATTTTAAGAGAATAATTAGTTTCACCACAGTCGTAGATTATGTAATAATAAGAAAAATGACCTCTGAGCACTTTTTTTTTTATTACTCTTATTACTTAAGAAGTGCATCAAGGTTACGAGGACAGTTGATGGAAATTTGAATACCAATATCAAATTAAATAATAAAAGAGAATGATGTAATATATATTTTAATTTAAGAAACGAAGTAGGGAAAATTTCAAGTAGGTAAGTTTGACTTCCTTGTTTGGATGAGGAGTGCGAACTATACGTTACAAGTCTAAAATGAAATATTATCAATAAACCTATTAAATATTAATATATTATAATATTGTTTAATAACATTGAAATAAATTTTAATATATTTCAATATAATAAATAATAAATTGTTGATACAACTAAAAAGTAAAATGATAAACAACATAGTATAATAAGATAACATATATTATTATAGTGGTTTGACGTGGCGCGTTGGCTGCTACCAGTCGCGGATTGCAACTGAGAGTAAGTAGCAACAGCTGTTACTAGCTCTCGGATGGGCGACCACCCGGATTCGTACTAGTAAAACTCTTTCCACACACACAGGTGCTTGCTTACCTACCGTAACAACACCTTACCGTACCAACCCTTACCAACCATAGTTCATATTCAATAAAAAAAATATATATACTATAGTGTATTTAGTATTGTGTTTTGTGTGATAGAATAAATGTTGATTAATGTACGATAGATATGTATGGAAATATATTAAATTAGATATCAAAACGAAAAATAACGATTTTATAGTTATCATGTTTTAAATTTTAATTAAATATATATTAATCGTAGAGATTTTAAACTTATCGTTATAACTTATAACTTTTTATTTGAATCAATTAATATAAGCAATACAATTTTCAAACATTTAGACTATGGGTACTTATATATTTTTTTTTTTTATTAGAAATAAGCTGCAACAACAGAGGTTATTGGCTACGAATATAAATATTTTTTAGCATAAGTATGAAGCATTAATAATTATATGTACATAACATAATAATAATAGTATAAAATAAAAAGATTGAAATATGTCTAGATTATATTAGTTGGTATAGTTTAGTTAATTTTAAATAATTAATTATTTTTTCTATGTTGGTTAGCTGTGGTACTAATAATGTAAGCTAACCTAACCACGAACCTATGTACACACAATTATACCGTTCTGTGGTACGCAATATCGACATATACAAGTTAATAACAATAATGGTACAATAACAATAATAATAACAACAAATGTTAATGAATTATAAAATAGATATATGTATTATGTATACTTAGAAATAGAGGCTAACACCGTCTCCACTTAGAATCGTTTTTCATATTATGCAATGATTTATCATTGCAGAGTCAAATTAAATACACTCATTATTACAGTAATATAATCATTAATGACAAAGTACATTTAAATCCTACTATACAGCAGAGTGACTTTCCAGGTTCTTAAAATAATTATTTTTGATCATGACTTTCACGGATTTTATTTAATTAAATATTAAATTGCAAATTTTGAAAATAACATTTTCATGTCTTCTAATATAATTTCATAACTTAAAATTATTCAAACTTCATTTTAAGAGTAAAATATAAATTGATTTTGTATATTTGTCTACTTTTTCAATTTTTGTTGTTATTTTAAATGATTTTTCAAACAGTTTATTTTGCTACGAAATAATGGAAAACCTGCACCGAACATTATTAATCGTATATAAACTAACATCACTATTCACTCCTTCACTAAGTGGAGCATTTTGAAAGGTGCAGCCCAGTTCCCGCATTTGATAAATGTGCGTATGTTTTTTTGAAGCTATGACGGGCTTAATAGAAAAAAAAATATTAATTAACTAGTGCTTATTATAATAAATACATCCGTTTCGGAATTATGAAAATTAATACTAGTTCATATTTTAAATGAACGAACGAAACACTGACTTAAAATGTGTCTCTATACTAAAAATATTTCGAGTAGGTTAGGTTTTAATATTTTATATATCACTATATAGGTAGGTACTTACAACTTAATATACTTATATACTGCCTCAGGCAGAAAGTTTCATTGGAAAATACAGTAATATAATTAGTGAACGTCTTAAAAATAATACAATTATACAATACATTGGGGGACCTTGATCAATCTATAAACAAATTTTAACAATGCGTTGAACTGCTTATATAGTTATTTTTATGATTGGCCACTATGCATAAATTATATTACCCCGAGTTATAAGTATAAATGTTCAATTATAATTTGTTAATCCTCGTACAAAACAAGTTTATCTATAGACGTATTGTTATATAAGAATCGAGATAAATTAAATTTTAACTATACCTGCTTCAATAATACGAGTATAATATTATATTGTACCTAGTATATTATACATTTAAAAAAAAAAATTTATAATGATAATGATTTGGCTTACCTATTTCATATTTAATTATAAATACATTAACATTATGGTAATTTTGCTTACGGTTAACATTATAAAATATTATTACAATAGTTGGTGAATTTGGTGTTGCTCGTGATTCCTATGAGTTTATAAGAACCGTACAGCAGCTAATGGGGGTAGGTAATTCTTTGGCAGTCGTTGCTCGGGCTATACTACTACACTATTACACTATACGTGGGATCCCGAAAAAAAGTGCACTTAAAAAAATCCGATTTAATGTTTTTCCAAAAAAAGTCCTTCCATCGAAATATTAAACGGAAATAGTATATTGTGTGGCAAGGGCGGAAATTGCCTCACCGCACGAGCCACACATACTATTTTTTTGTCAAGCCTCTGCATTCATCGATCATGGCAAAGGTAATGCAGGGATAATGCAACAACCACGATTAAAGATATACAGGTTGCACATCGACTACTGATAAGGTGAAATACGAAATGAGTAATGACTACCAATAATTAACCAGTAGCGCTCCAAGCGGCAGTCTTACAATTAACTGATTATAGATATATAGGTGTAAAATTAGTCCTAAACGTCGACACATGACATGGTTGAGTGTTGACATCAAGCGCCACTAGTTAATTATTAACAGCTTTTTTATATAGTCACTTTGTAAATCAATCTGAAAGCCGTTTATTATAGGGCGATGTGCAACCTGTATAATATCTTTAATCGTGGCAACAACTAGACTATAATAATTTAATTATTTCATGAAAGAAACGATTTGGTTTTATTTATTTTAAGGATCACGCAAAGAGGTTATAATATGATTGTAAGCTGATGTAACCAAAAGTGTATGTTTTGTAAGGACTAAGGACCGACGACCGTGGTATAGATTTCAGTGTCTGTTTGTGCAGGGTATACGCGCTTGAAATGTGCGCACAGAACTTTTGGGGATTTCCTCTTCACCGTTCGGCACTATTAGGGATTTCCACTTTATCGCCCGCTGGACGGAAAAAGGACGCTTTCCAACGCTTCAACCACTATCGAAAATCAAACTTTCAGTACAGGTGCGACAATAAACTGATTAAGTGCACAACGCCGCTAATGAAGTTTTCACAAAAATATTTGTTGTTATTAAACTCAAATTATGCCTACGGTAATATATAGAAGGTAATGGAAATGCGTATCAGCGTATTAGAAGTTAAAGTAGGTAATAAATAGATGGCAATATTAATCTGTATTATAAGATACAATATGAAATATCAAACATATAATAAGTATTATATTATAAAATGTAAGGCATGATAAAGCATATGAATAAATCCAATCGTTGTCCTGCAATCTCGAAGTTGATCACGTCGAAATTGAAGTAGTGATTTTGAAGTAGGGAAAAAAACAATTTGTCAAGGCTTACAAAAAAAAAATTATAGTAGGTACTTACAAATAATTGTTTAACGTATAATTTTAAAATAATGTGACAAACGTGAATTTTACCCAGATAAATAAATTATAAATTTAGATTTTTAACAATAGCTACCATATAATATACCGCTTACTGTGTTATCAGTGAACACGTTACACGTCCATATAGAAGGTGGTTTTTATAATTTTTATTAAAATACGTATCTCAAGTTACAATAAGTTCGATTACAAGCTAAGTTAATTTCTAAGATTCCTGAAGATAAAATAGCTAAAATAGTGTTGCAAGTATTAGGTGTAGAGATTCCAGCACTTAAAATTCAGTAACTTTTACGAAACTTCATGCTCTAAAGTGACCGGTTATAAAATATATACAATTAATATTTGCCCTTATATAAAATTCAAAAACCAAATAAATATTAATTTATAATTAATTTTAAATTATCTTATATTATTATAGGTATCATTCAATATTATTAATTTAAAATAATTTTACATTATATCTTGTATTATTAATATTATTAATAAATGAAGACATTAAAAAAATAAAAAATCTGAAGTACTTGTTGACTGCCATGGTAAAGCTATTACATAGCGATTTTGTAGCTATGTATCATGTAATTATAACTATTTATTTTTTTAAGATTTTAATTCAAGTCACACACTAACTTACATTTTTGGAGCGCGGCAACCGAAAATAAAATGATAAAATGAGTTTTTTTTGTTGATAATGGTAGAAAGACACTATGTACGGAAATATAATTTTTTTATTGAGCTTGAGGCAGCTTAGGCCGTTAGCTATTTTTTTGTTTTGTTTGTAGGTTTTTGTTGGTAGGGGGGGCACGTGTGTGTTTGTTTTGGCAGAATTTTTGAATTAGGCACCCGTAGGTATCTGCCCTGGTGGGGGATGGCGGCACTTGTTCTCCGGATACCGTGACTTGCTCGAAGAAAAATGCCGCCCATGGTGAAGGTATCGAAACGGCGTCGGTGTGCGTCGCAACCAACGCCTTAGTCCGCTCGGCCACTCCGTCCCGGAAATATTTTATTTTCGCTTAGACAACTGGTTAATAACAAGAAAAATTTAAATTAAACCGGACTTTTTTCATAACACTTATTCCATTACTCTCCGGGAGTTTTTTTGTCGTCCACGTTACGTGGAAGCGAATTATCCTTTTAGGTTGTACCCGATTATTAAAATTATTAAAATAAACGTGCAATTACATAAAATAATATAGCTATGCAATGTGTTGCGACGTGATTTATTTAATGCAGTCCTACAACTACTACAGGTAGGTACGAGTTGCTCCAGTAAAACACTTTCTGTAGAGTATAATTTTAAAAAATCGCGTTCCAGATTGCTTGTTCCATTATGCAGAGACTTTTTTTGATTTTTACGCCACAAAAGTGTTTATTCATTTTTGGAAATTAAAAGACCATTTTAGCGCTTGAAAAATCTAGAGACGAAGATTCTTAATCTCTATGATGGTTCACCTTAAAATAAAAATGAACATTGAACAGTTTATAATGTATAGTTCTATCCGCTGCAGCGTGTCCTACACAATAAGAAATCTTTATATTTACAACTAACTTGTTTTCAAGAAGCCACAATTTTTTTAAATTATATATAGCTAAAAACAGTACGGTTTCGAATACCTATTGTCTTACAAATTCCAATAATTATAAACCTTGGGTGTGAATGATAATTAAGACAAATTATTTAATTCAAATTGATTTGACGGGACAAAAGCTTTGTATACCTAATATCTAAATAATTTATTGTCAATTTATACTTAGGTATTTAAACATTTGAAATATTTCAATTTCACCACTGCAGCCGGAAGGTGTATTGTCACAAACAACTAAACGTGACATCATACACCAACAACAACAGTAAACTTGCATTTTTCTTTAATATAATAAAGATATCAAATGTAAGACCTTGGGGGCTTAGGTTAGGTTATAGTTACAAAAAAAAAACGTGAGATCTGAGTTCAAAAGATATTATGTAATATATTTTATTTCCAAACCGTACCTATATCAGTGGCGCGCCCAACATATTTTTAAATGGGGTGTAATAAAACGAATTGTCTGTAATTGATATACCTATAATAAAATATTATATGTAGGTATATATATTTTTAATAACGAATAAAGTTCCTACACGTGTTTTTATCATTAATGTTTTTTTTACTATACCTATACTATGTAAAAATGAACGATGTATTTAATGTCGTGTACTACAGTCGATATAGTTTTTTGCCTTAAACAGGTACAGGTTGGTATATTATAAATATTATATTTATATTTATAGCGAAGAAAAACACCCAATTGCTATACCGCTTTTGCTCTGTGATAGACGTATCACAGTACCAATACCTACTTGTAGTACAAAAACTTCAAGTCTGCAGAATATACTTTTAATTTCTCATTATATTATTAGCAAAAATACTAATTTTAAAATTATAATGTACCAAATTGTGAAATACATTAATTTAATATATCGTCGTGATAATATATTAATATCTAATCCTCGACAACCATGGCCGCCATTGGATTTTAGATAGGAAGCATAAACTTGTCCTAACTATAACATAGTTTAAATTGTAAGATTTTTAAAATTATGTAGGTACAGGCGCACAGTTAGTTTGAAAAACAGTATTAATGATATCGGTGGTTGGAGGATTTGGGAAATCTATTGACTTGCCGCCTCTCCTTGTGTCGTAGTTGCAGCATTGAGTTAACAGATGTTTGACTATAACATGGGTATACCTACCTACCGTTAAAGACACATATTATTATTTCCTTTTCATCATGAGGTATTCATGAATTTGTGGCTATTTTTATGTGCACTACCACACATTTTGCACACCACGAAATATAAAATTGCACACACGTTGCCTAAGACTTTATATAGATCAGACTAGGGTCCATATTATGTTCAACCATACTGTAGATGTAAGAAGATATTGTTATTTTTCAAATCAAGTTTTTGAAAGAAAAAATTTATAAATTGTGTTCATTGGGTGTAATGTATAAATATAACTAATTTATAAACTTCATCTGCTGTAGGTTATAGTGAAGGTTGCAAGTGGGTCACTGTAATGGATAGTGTTAAATTTGAATTCAATAATATAATATTATTGTATACAAAAAATGTTCAGACCTCATTCCTAGCTATAAAAATTAAAAACTGAACATTTTATACATTTTTAACTTCAAAATAATTTGCAAGTTTTTGAGGTACGTATAGGTTTTCACGAATTTTGTCAAATTTTAGACTTTAAATGCTTATAAAAAAAAATGTTTTTATATATATTTAGTATTTTTCAACTGTTATTATACAAATTAAAATTATGTTGGGTTAGGTTTTAGCTATAATAGGCGTGACTAGACTTCATCGGCAGGGGCAGCCTATAGCTAATGATCAGCGCTACCTTATTAGTGAACCGAAAAAAAAGCCCTATATGGCTATACACCCAAAGCCGTATTTTTTTAAGCCCCTCCCCCCCTCCACAATGAAATATTTATATAATTAAAAAAAAAGTCTAAATTATTTATTTACAATAATAATCTACAGTAATTTCAGAAATATTATTCATCTACAGCCTTGGATTACACCACCTAGCTACGAATCAAACATAATACAACAATAATATCAATAATACCTAGATGCGTACTGTACCATCGTCGTCTGTCTCAAGTCTTTATAATAGGTTTTTCCGATTTCCGAAGTCAAGAAATCAATTTGACTATACATGTTAAATAAAGATATTATCTACCTAATTTTGTTGAACATATCTTTGTAAGTGTAAATGGTAATTATAACGATACACACGAAAAAATCAAGTCTTAAAAAAATAAATGTTGTGACCCTTCTGATTTAAAACTCGGTTGACCGGCACCTTTCAAAAATTGCAAGGGCAGCCCAGGCACCCTAGGCTGCCACCGTAGACACGCCTATGGTTTTAGCCTTACTTAACCCAATTTAGCTTTTTGACTCAACAAAAAAAATTTATTGACATTAATAGAAAAAATAAAACATCAAAATTTTAAATTTCAAACGTCTATAATATATAAATAGCTCTAAACGAGTCGAAATATTTTGAAATTGTTATAATGTATAGAAAATGATAAAATTAACGTTTGGGAAAATTTCAAGTAGCTATCTACGGTTATTCGTTTTTGAATGACAACAAAATAAAAAAAATCGTTCTATGAGAATTTTTTAATATACAGCTGAAAATCTAATGTTGATAACATTTAAACTTCAAACTCTTGTAAATAATAAGTTTGGCTTCCGGATAAACTTTTTTTTTGTTAAGGATAGGAAAACTTATGTGGAATCTTGTATTAGATTTTAAATATAATTTATGTAGAATAATTTTTATGAACTTCTAACTCAAAATAATTTTGAAAACTACTGTGAATTTTCGAATTAGACCTCTCAAAAGTACCAATTTGATTCACTTTTCCATCAAAAATGATCCTGAAGTAAAAAATTAAAACATTATTTCTACTAGAAAAAATGTTTAAAGACAGAAAAAACACACCCATTATTGTAGAAAGAATATATTATATATAAATATACATTTTCCCCCTTAGAATCTAAAAGAAAAATTTAAAACTTTTAACATATAATCCTAATGTAACTTATAAGAATTTATAATATATTAGGTATTGTATAAAATCTGCATTTACTCTTACCTTCACAATCATTATAGTAATCAAATTCAAATAAATTGTGAACTCCGAAAAATTAGAAAAAATAGTCACTGAGACGAATACTTTCCGTGTGTCCAATTCGGAGCATATATATAATAATTTACCTAATATTATAATATGGCATAATTGAGTATAGACATCACATAATGTAGATAAGTGCCTACCTAATACACTGAAACCTATAATTGCTTTAATGCTTTCCAATACCTACGATACGATTTCTATCTACTCCTCCACGGTACCTACCACATACACGTGCCTATATATTATAAAAAAAAAATTATATCTGTGTAAGTAATGACCAGCGGGGGGAGTTAATCCGCTATCCACAACGACTTTTATACTCTAGAACAGTGGTCTTCAAACTTTTTGACTCGCGACCCAATTTTTTTACCATACATTTTATGCGACCCATGTTTGTGCGACACCTTTGTTTAAAATCTAGAGCCTACATTTTTTATTATCGCTATCCGTTATAATTACGTTTACAAATTTCAATCGTTTTTTTTTGTCAAATATAACGTTATAATCATAACGTTATTATGACGTTTGCAAGCCCTGGATCCTATCTTTATAATAGTAACGTAATACTACAACACTGGCTAAAATATTGGAGGAAAATAGACATGTTTTCAATCTAAAATAATGTGGAGGAAAATGGAAAACAGTATCTCGTTTTCGGAGGAAAATGGAACCGCCTCATTTTATGTACCTATGTACCACGTGGTAAAGGTATTGTTATGGTTATTATTATTTAATTTATAAGGAATAAAAAAGGGTATTATACTTTTAAATTGAAGTGTTATCATTTTAACTTACTAGATAACGGAAAGGAAAAGGAAATTTATTTGAAAGGTCATACAGTTTTGTTTTTAATGCTTTAGCAAGTATACAATATAATACCTAACCAGTTACCAAAAGAAGAAATCAATTTTGTCAACACTCGCTTCTAGAAATGAGTTATAATTGTTTAATAGTGCCTATATATAGGGGCAGAAAATGTCAGTCGCTGCATAATATTATATACCTAGTCTTAAAATATGCTTACTCCTATATGGTCATACGTCCTGCCGTCTGCCGTCTACCCATAACCTCGCATCCCGAGCATGGTCAGTGTGTAAACCGTAATAGCTATATAATATATATTTAGGCACGATGGACGCGTCGAACCAATCGAATCGAACCGATTATAAACGATTTTAGACATATTATAAATTATACCGGGACGAGTGCCGTCTAGGGTTCGTGTATAGGTTAGGTACGGCGATATCCGCAGTGAGTGGTGAGAGAACATCAGCTACACAAAAAGGTTAAGGTCTGGAAGAGGTTAAGCACCTCGGGCGCGTTGTTTTATCGTTCAATGCCTGTTTGATGGTATTTCTAATATTTTCCGTTTAGACAATATAATATAAATGTATTCATCAGACAATTATGTATAAACGACGAAGAAAATCGAATAAACCCCACAATTGAATGGCTCTTAAACAATAAACCTACGTTTAACGTGTAATAATATTATCCACACTATATCCACGCCATTACTGCAGAGCCTTGGCGATAATTTTATTTATCGATTGTTTGGTTTTGACGCTTCCTGATTCTGACTATCATTATTATTATTATTAACTACATTGTTATTATATATTACAGACTCCGCAATATCGCGATATTTGTTCTAAGGCATTTAAAATATTATACAAAAACAGATTGTTTACTGTGATAAATCGACCTCTAAGGGTCTTCCTATTCGAATATTTTATAATGTTATATAAACTTTGTCATCATACTTACTGATTATTGTAAAATAGATTGTAAATATATGTTTTAAATAAAAAAAAAA
>WHPZ01590400.1:56252-68082 GCA_016617965.1 Macrosiphum rosae
AAAAAAAAAAAAAAAAAAAAAAAGTTATCTTTATCAAAAAAAAAAAGTGACTAAGTACCTAATAAGTATTATGAAAAAGTTTACTTATTATAAATAACAAATCGATATGCAAATCGTGTGGTTCCAAAAATCCTTGTTTTTACACGATCCGTGGTAGGTACTATAGTAACCTAACCTATAGGTACATATACTAGTTAGTAGTTTATGACTAGCCAATAACAGTAAATAGTAGGTATATAGTGACCGATTTAGATGTTTAGATTTTAAGTTGGGCTAGGTTAATTTAACGGTTGTCAAGGTCAATGAGAGTTATTATTATTGTAAACAAACGCGTCCTCCGAAATATTACAATTTTTGTATAAAGATAACAACAAAAAGTTTGATGAAATACACATGGATTCTAGTATATTTTAAAAATATGTTTATTATAATATATATACTATATAGGTACATACAGGTACGGTGTTCTACTTTATACTCATTTTAATGTATTTGAATTAAAAAAAAAAAATTATATCTACAAAAATCATACAGTCATATTATGTTTAACATCACTTTGCATAAACAATATAAAATACATTTATTCGGTTAGCGAGTGATTCGACTATATAATAGGACAATTTTGTTATACATTTTTCATCATTTTAAATTGAATTGGAATATATCATTAAATAGTAAATGCATGATATTATTTAATAGGTATATGATATATATTTTATAATATATATAATGTATCTACATTTTCGATGATGAAAATAATTATAGGTTCCACACCTACCTATTACCTATACTTATCAGGCGAATATTAATAATATACATATTATACGCCAAATGTACCTATGTATTTCCGAACGCGTGTCTTTTTTGTCGATTAATAATTATATTGTTAGGATATTTTAATTATTTCACTGTACAACTTTTACACTCCCAATAACCTTTGTTCTTCGTTAATTTTCAGCTGTAGCCTGTAGGTTAGTGTATATAATAATATGTATATTGTAAATGGGCGTGCGTAGATCATTATCGGATAAATCGATTATAATATAGATCTCAAACTGTGATTTTACTAACTTTTTAAGACTATCTAGCACCTTGTAAGTCGAATGTTGGATAAAAAGTTCACGTAACAAAAAAATTAGCATTTTCAGCCCCAAATATACAACCTTGACTTACGTATAATCGTATTTAAAGGCTTAAACCGATATCAATGGGTGTAATGCGGTTCCAAAATACTTGGTTATCCGTAAAAAAAACATACCTACATGTTATTTATTATATTATGTCACGAACTTTGATTTTAAATTTGATGTGTATGCAATTGAAATGTGATTATCGTTTATATTTTCAAGGACTTTTTTATTTATTTAATATAGGGCACGTGGCATAACTAGTATTACTTTAATCTATATTACGTTAGAATTAAAATTCAACAGTATCTATCAATTATGAATAAATATACAATTTTTGGTTCTCTATGATCTAATTCAGTTATTACTCGCAACTCGTAAGTCTGGGCATAAACGAGTTAAAAAGATAAAGTTAAGTTAATTTTAACTTTTTAACTTAACTTTTTAAAATTTAATTTCAATTAACTTAATTTTTAACGTAACTTATCTTTAATGTATAAACATAATAAATAACGAGTTAATTTTAATCAAATCCAAGTTACGATACCTAATTTATAAATAAAAAATAAATATAATACAATTATATTGATTGTAACATGTTCCATAAACGTTTACTTTTTATTATTTTAGAATATAATGCTGGTTATTTATTAATTATTTACTTTTTTACCATACAATTATTTTGAATTTTACCCATTCCATTTTAGATTCTGAGTGGAACGATAAATGTATTGATTTTACAATGATGTGTGTCTTTTTTTTATTTTTTATTTTTTTTTTTGGTTCTGTCATCACCTTTTAGGACAGTAAACGTGCTTTGATTTTCTTCAACAGTATCTTTTCTGATAGGAAAGTGAATCTAGTTGGTACTTTGGGGGGGTCAAAAACAAAATTTTTCCAGTAGTTTTCAAAAGCGCCGTGAAAAACAAAAGAAAAATTAAGGAAAAACGGGAATTTTTACGCTAAATCGATTTTACACAAAATCGATTTTGGTTTTTGTTGTTACTCTAAAACAAATGAACGTATATACATGAAAATTTCACTGGTTGTTTATATTTTCATTTTCTATGCATGATAACATTTTCCAAATATTTTGAGTTATTTTGAGCTCTTTACGGACATTTTTAGTTTCCATTTATTTTGTTTATTTTTTCTATAAATATCAATAAAATTTTATTTGTTGAGTACAAACGCTTAAAAATGTAATAGAAGGCTCATAATATATCGTTTCAAAGACAGATGAAAAATATTAAAAATCCTTAGTCACAGTTTTTTGTTATGAGCATTTAAAGTTCAAATATTGACAAAATACGTAAAAACAACGAAAATTTGCAAATTATTTCGAGTTAGAAATTCATAAACATTTTTCTTTTTAAATCTAAGATATTAAAATGTAATACAAGATTCCTCATAAATTTGTCTACCTTTATCAAAAAAAAAAATGTCTACAATAAACTCAAATTAAATTTTTATAAGCGTTTGAAGTTCATATTTTTACAACAATTGATATTCACTCGATTTCTCATTTAATGATTTTCTAATTTTGTTGTAATTAAAAAACGAATGACTGTAGGTACTTGAAAATTTCACTGAATGTTTATATTAGCATTTCCTATACACCATATCATTTTGAAAATAATTTGACTCATTTTGAGCTATTTACGGACATTTTCAGTTTCCAATTTTTTATTCTATAAATATCAATAAAATGTTATTTGTTGGGTAGAAAAGAGTGAAAATTTAATGCAAAGCTCCTGATATATTGTTACAATAGCATTTGAAAAATATTAAAAATACATGGGCACAATTTTTTTTTATAAGTATTTAAAGTTCAAATTTTGACAAAATGTATCACATTTAAAATTTAATAATAATTTTGTAGTTAAAAATTTATAAATTGTTCAACTTTTATAGCTAATGATTGAAAATTTAAAACAAGATTCTACGTAAATAGGTTATGTATAAATTACTATATTCACCTTAGTATCATCAAATATACTTCGTAATATCATAGGCTGACTAACCGTTTTCGCTCAGAATCGTTTTTCTTATACAATGAATGTTTGATAATTTATATGATTCATTCATCTCTGAAGACTGAATTCTATAAATATTATGTTCTTAAATAATATTAAAATGTGTACTCAGCTTCGAAATGTATTTATTTTTTTTTTTTAGAAATTAATAAATGATGTGTCTATATGGTATAAAATATTACCATGATTAACAAAATAACAAAACATATTATAAAAATAATATGTTACTGTTTGCTGTTAGTTACTTACCAGAAAAGTTACATTTATAAATCGGTTTTCGATAGCAGAGGTAATTATAAATGTATTAAATTATATATATTTATCATTCGGCAATCTCGAAGCTTCATAAGTAAGTACCTACCACAGAGTGGTATAACAAAAAATATATATAGGTACTAGGAAATCTGTATCATGACTTTCCAATAGACCAAGGTCAATTTGCTTTCAAAATTCCTCCCGGCTACGTATAGACTGATCAAAATAAACGACCAAGTTTTTTTTTTTTTTTGAAAAAGATCCCACTTAATCTTGTCAGCAATTTCAAATTAAGACAAGATGTCTCCTACTGTTTAACGTTTTCGTCCTTGCATGGATGTTTGATATTTTTCTTCTGTAGGTGCTCACTTTATGCTGAGTATAAATTATTTTATTATTGTTCCAAGGATTCCAGGAAATAATAGTTTAAATCGTATACAGGTAGATAGTTAAACGGTTGTCTAAAAATCAATTTCTAGTAAATTTAATGCAGAATTTACTTAGGTATGTAAAGTTACTATTTAATCCATCGATATAATAATATAATCTTGGACACAAGTAGAGACCTGAATTATATGCATTTTAATATTCATACTGTGCAGTGTACATATTGTATGCATTTATATTGTATTTCGGCACGACTATGAGGGTTTGAAATGTGCGGGCTGATTTCATAGACCAAATTTTGTCTAGAATATTTCGTTAATATAGAGCATATAATTTGCATATTTTATACACTCTTTCTAAATAAATTAACTATTTCTTTTTTTCTATCTACAAATAGGACTATTGTTATAATGTCAATCAATAATTGATTATCAAAAAAAATTTTTGACAATCAAATATATTATATTTTCCTTAAAAAAAAAAAATTATTTTTTTCGCTTTTATACTGCAGTGCCATCAAAGAAAAAAATTATTACATAGCTGCTATGGGTATCATTATTTTTGATAGAACATTGGTTGGACTTGACTATTATTTGCCTTGTTATATCAATGTTTTTAATTTGGAACATATTTTTGAATACCAGCTAAACATATACCTACGGCACATTATTTTTAAAGTTTTTGTGCATATCACTGTGTATTTTGTCATTTTTATCATGTATATTTGCATCATATTTAGCACCTATTTAGAGCATATAATCCGGTTTCTAGGCCAATAGTAGCAAGATTTTACTAATATCTGTGAATTAAAATTAATTATTGTTTAACCATAATATATAGGATAGGTACTGCCAATTCAGAATAACAAAACAAGTTAATAGGTACCCAAACATATATTAATATATTGTAGTTTAAAAATGTTATTGTTTATAAATAATATTAAGCTACGGTAGTTGGTGACGTTGCTGTACACTACTAATATACTCACTTACATTTAATAATAAATACATAATAATTAATACCGACGTACAATAAAGAATATAGGTATTACCATTGAGTATAGATATAGTATACTATCTATACTCGATGATATTACCTATATAAATTATAACAGATATTATAATATCTTAACGCGATCGTGTACTTATAATTGAACTGACTCTGCTCAATCGTCTGCTGGTGACAGAACCCGTTCTTCTGGGTTTATTTGCCTTCTCCATCCTTTTCCTTCTCTTGCTTGACGATTCGTCATTGCCCTGTTTGAACTTGAAAACGTTGTACAGTATGCGCATGGACACTATCATGAATATAAGGAAACCAAAACCTATACACAACATTACGACAATCCCTTGGTAAGTAGATTTCGTTTTATGATTTTTTTCCCCACTGGGTAAAAACTGCCAAATCGGTGACCAGTCGTCTTCTTTTGCAGCAGTCGCATCTTCTACCGGTGGAACTGTAGCTGCAGTTTTGGTTTGTTTGGTCTTATACGATTGACAAAAAGCCGAACGGTCAGATATTTTGTTTGAACGTATCGATGAGGGCAAGAATACATTTTTCATGAAGCTCAGTCTATCACCATTCGTTATTGTAGCGATCTGTATTAATTATTATTTCAAATTTATTATAAATAAAATAGTTAAGTATTACAATTTAATATTAATGGTACTCGTATATTACCAAATCGAATTGTCTTGGAACCGTGTTCCACATATATACGCTGACGTGGTGTGGTATTTCCATTTGAAATCTAACCCTTTTTGGTCCTTCTGGCCCATTCATTATTGTCGATTGTGTCCTCAAAAGTGATGCCCATTCCATCGGTGGCATGGATTGAAGATTACGGCAAATCCCAGGAGAATCTAAATTATACTTACATTTTTGGTCCAATGACATTTTTAGTGCATTTGCGAATAAATGCACTGCATATGTTATCGGGATAACGGTGGAATCCAATTCTTCTTCGAGTGAATCCTAAAATGTTATATTATCTAATTAACTTGAGGTAGATCGGTTTGGCATCGTCGTCCATACCAAACACATGGGATTATTATTGCAACTTCTTTTATATGATCTGGTTTGCTCGTGGTAACTAATTAACAGAGAATCGTTAAAATACTGTTTGATATCGTTTTTCACTATAAATTCCCTGTAAATAATTCATAATTAAGTAATATTGGTAACATTATATTATATAGAACCTGTATATTATATATTATAAAATGGCAAAGCGCATGTAATATAATATAAGAACATATAATAAAATATAAATTATAATAACATAACATAATATAAATGATAATACAGTGTATTATTTATACAAGTAGGTAGCTAGTAAAAAAAACAAAGGCACTTACGTGGCTTCCTGCATAACAATAATTTTCAAAGAATCAGACATTGGAAAATCCCATAGCTTCAAACCGACAGAAATAATATATATGACTAATGGAGATCTTTGAGAGTTAGCACTGTTTGATAGAATCTTCAACAGAGGCTTTAGAGCTTCTGGTTTTTCAACAATTATAAGTATACCGTCAACTGTTGTGTGAACTTGACCTAAATGCATTCATTTGACACATTTAGTACACTTATACTCAAATAGTCATATTACAGGGGTATGTATTGATAGTAAAATTGTTAGGGGTCAGTAAAAAAAAAAACCATAATATTAATGCATACCTAACCTAAACAAGCGATTCCCAACCACAGGTTACAGCCCAAATTTAGGGTCTTGGAGGTTTTTATAGTGAGGTCGAGAGTGCATTATTCACATGTAATTTCAACACGATCTTTGTGAATATTCAAAAATAATTGAATTACAAAAAATATCAAGGAAGAAAATCGTTATGAATATTATAAATAATCGTTATACCTGTAGGTATGTGTAATTTCTATTTTTATTATTTTATACTATAATTTAGTGTTAATAAAGTATGAGAAATATAGTGATTTTAAAATGTTAGGGTCGAATGTGGAGAAATCTCCGTGTAACATAAAGGTAATATTTTAAACATTTATAAAATGCCTATGAAAAATGTTTTATTAATAAATAATACTAATAATTATAACTCAGACTACCTATCAGTAAACAATTTGAATCCCTCACAATATTTGAGATTCTTACAACAGGTATATACGGATATAATAGACGCATAATTAACAAAATATTTATTATAATAATTTATCGGTCTTGGAAATTAAAATTGGCAATATTATAGATTTTTTAAAAATAGTTGATTTAAAAATAATCCCTTCCCCTCTCTCGTGTTTAGTTAGGTTAGTTTTCACCTTGGGACCAAATGTTGGTTATTAAGAGGTTAGAAAATATGTTGGACTTGTTGATTACAATTATTATATTTATGAGTCCCTGCATTTTTACATAAGTTTCTAAAATAATAAAATCTATTAAAAACTATAATCATATTACAAAAATCATACTTTCAATAATTTCTTTGTAAACTGTAGTATACCCATTTTCTGATTTAGGTAACGTTATTGGTTTTCCAACTGGACAGACATGTCCGTCCGACAAATCCACAAGTGTATCTAATAAATTATTAGTTTGAATGGAATCTTCTACTACTGGTACATAATTTTCCCATCCTAAATTACTCAACATTGTAAGAATGGCCTGATAAAAACAAAACAATTCAACCAATATTGATATTTATAATATATTCTAAACAAACTATGACATTTTTTCACTTTTGCTCTAATTCCGGTCTGGTCTGTTCCAATGAAGAATACATTCGCAGGTCTTTCTTTCAGGTCAATTTTATATGGCAAAACGTGTGTTTTATTTAGTAAAAATGTTATTTTATGTACGTTGATAAATGATTCTAAATCGTCTGGTCCTACATATCCTAGATTATTAAATCTAATATTATTTGTTTGCACTGTGTAGTATTAAAGTGGTGTCATTCCGGTTTTTTTCTAGAGTATAGGAGTAATAGTGACGGGTCCAATAACCGTATACGCGTAGGTAGTAAGTTGAATCATCTTGTCTTGTTTATAAAACCACTTTTTTAACGCTATATATTATGTCCTATCCAAATGACACCACTGCTCTAAAGTAAAAATAAAATACGTTAATGTCATACCTAAAAACAATGGAGATTTAATGCAAGTTTGCTCGGCAGAAACCAGTCCCTTCATAGTGGCTTTTACAGCTCTATTCGAATTAGAACAAGTGTCTAAAATCTGTAAGCCTAACAATTCAAATATTTATAAAACAAATTAATAATACATAATATTATAAATAATTTTACTTACTGATTTTTAAATCTCCGTATTGACTAAGATCTGCATTTACTTTACTGAGTCCGTATTCCAAAGCAGCCAATTGCTGTATACCTCTAATTTGTGTTTCGGAACAATCGTCGCCGGAATGTAATGGTAAAAGTGCACTTAGTACCGCATAATCTTTTATATTTGGTTGATTGGTACATACTGGTAACGCGATCACTCTATTTAATAAAAAAACAAACCACCAAATCTGAAATAAAAAGAAACACTATAGTTATTACTTATTAGTTTAAATGTTTACTTAAAGATTTAAATTGTTTGTACACATACAATCATTATTTCTTATTATATCTTTATTTTTGATTTCTTATAATTCTTATAAAACAAAAGATTTATTCACTACAACAACATTTCTAGTAAAATATTCTACATACTACGCGAGTACGTGACTCCTGTATGAAAAGAAAGAAAGGAATTTCGGGGAGGATTTACAACGATGTTCTAAATTGCAAATTGGATTGTACACTTGTAATCGTATTAGTATTTGGCTTCCCAGTGCCCTTCATCGTATTAATAGATCAATATCAATATTTATAAATTACAATTTAAATTTATTTTTTGTTGGACAGGTGTACCTACCATATCTACTAATTTGGTTGACATTATAATACACCTCTCCGGAGTCTGAACACGTCTTAATATGATTATTAATTATTAATTATGTTAATATTTCATTCAATACACGATTATAAATATCACATGTGATATAATCTTACATCCCTTATTTAATAATCTATACAATGTTAATTTGTAGGGTAAAGAAAACAATTGAATATTCTGGTAGTTTCGTGGTACGTTTAACATTAACTGTAACAATAGGTAAATTGTAGCTGAGCTCCACATTTTAGGTTCTGAACTTTATCGATTGGGTTCCAATTAGATGGTTTTTCTAGTCGTTCTAGCTCACAACTGAACACCATTCTATTGCCTGTCAATATGCATAGCACCGAGCACATATTTATATTAGAATACACAGGCACTACTTTTTTATCTGCAAAAATCTTTTCCGGTTACTTATCATTACATAGATATTTATTATATATAGGTATTAAACGATTACAGAACTTAAGAATTGTGATAATTATAACTGGTACGTCTTACCAACATTTTTTTTAACCCGATTTAAACAATAAATACTTACCAACAAATTATGTTGTAGTTAAGATATTATACTCACTTGGATATTTAACTTTTCTATAACTAAAAATGTTTGTTTCAAATCGGTTATTGTTTTTTAATAGATTAGCTCCTGCAATGCGACTATTAGAGAAATCAATATGAAAATATGATTTTAGGAAATTCAAAATTTTCAAATTATTGATTTTTAATAATTTAATGTTACAGGACAACAGGTGTTACCTGTAATAGTGTAGTAAACTGCTGCAACACGATTGCAACACTTTTCCCTTTTTTAGGCCGTCTAAAATTACAACACAATTTCGCACCGATCCCTTTTTACCTGATAAAATTACAAAACGATTGCATACCAAATTATATTTGTATGATGTGTATAATATTATGTATGATTTGCAGTTTCTTATAGAAGGTGTACACATTTTGTATAATATGTTTTATTAATTTATAGTTGTTATTATGTAATTTTGCAAATTTAATTCAATACATTAAAATTTATAAGTGGTTAACTCAGAAAAAATCAAACAACAAGATCTCGGTGATATAGTTAACTATAAAAATCATTATTCTGATAGTAGTTAGGTAAAAAACAAATATGAAGACTAAAATAAATACAATTAACTCTGTTTAATTCTTTAAATTATATACTTTTCACCATAAGTTCTAAGCTTAACAAATGTTAATTAATAATAATGTTTATTATTAAAACTTATTATGATTTAAGAATAATCTTTATTTATGGAAGTTAGTTAAGTAATAATATTATAGAAATATTATTAAATAATAAATATTGATATATATTAATGTTTTGCTACAAGTATACAGTATACACCATGTAATAAAGCTACTACTTTATATAACTACAATATTCATTGTAAAGGATCTACCACAAATAGGTAGTTTGTGATCTTATCAATATTTTATATAACTCTATAATATTATGTATCTATTCATGTTTGTCTTCGAAAGTAATTTTTTTCCTAATTAATATTTTTAATTATGATTTTGAAAAATTATTTCTACATAAGAGAGAATAATTTATAATATTTTTTGTTTTTTATAAACATAAGATATGATAATTTAAATTAGTATTTCAGTGATTTTTATATATCTAAAATGACCAAATTATAAAACTAATTAATGCTTAATATTTAAATACTAAATAAGTAATTTCTATTAAGTATCTAAATAGTTATGAGAACCCTGAGGATTTTACAAGGAGACAGTAGTTTGAAGTTATGAGTGAGGATTTTTTTCATTTTACGCGGTTGCGGATTTTGTGATTACACCATAGACCTATTATCCTATAAGTAATAGGTCTATGGATTACACTATCAGACTGTGATAATCAATATCCCATATTCCCATTTCTTTTTTTTTTACTAAATGCTAATCCAAGATCCGTATCCGGCACATTTTTTTAATTTTTAGTATAAAAGTTTATTTTCCTAAATTTATAACTTGAATCTCAGTTCTACTTTACCATCGTACATTTTCTCAGAGTTTAACGAATCTAAATCATAATTTAAGATAAATATAGGTACCTATACCTTTAATCATGATCTAAATCAAGAGTAAGGTGCTTACTGTTCTAGCATATTACTGTCGAAAAAGTGACGTGTAAGTAGTTTTATAGAGTGAGTAATATTTAAACCATGTAAATGGCTGAACGACTAGAACTCGGAAATCTGGAGATCGGGTCAGATACACCGTCCACAAGTTCGCCGGTTACGCCAGACGAGACGTCGTCCCCCGAACCACAGATAAAAATTCTTGGTCTATTGTTAGCTGCCACATCATCCTTATTTTTCTCTCTGAGTACGTTGATAGTTAAATGGCTCGAAGACATACACCCATTACAATTGGCCGCCTTTCGTTTTGTCGGAATATTAATTCTCTCTGTACCCATACTGATCTACAAAAAACAGAATCCATTTCCAAAAGGTCAACGACTGATGCTACTACTTCGTGCTTTTGCCGGTGCCACTACAGTGTCTCTGATTTTTTATGCCATCAGACACATGCCCTTAGCTGACGCTTCAGTAATTGTGTTCAGTGTACCTGTCATGGTCGCAATATTCGCCAGAATATTTCTCAAGGAACCATGTGGACTGTTCCATTACTTCACATTATTCTTAACAATGATTGGAGTCTTATTGATCACAAGACCTCCTTTCTTATTTGGGCAGTCGACTAAACATTACAATTTTTTAGCTCCATTAGCAGCTTTGTTATCTACATTTTTTGGAGCTATTGTTTATATACTACTTAGAGCCTTGAAGAACTTACATTTCAGTGTTATCATGGTGACGTTTGCCACTTATTCTATCATACAAACGACTAGCATGGCTTGGGCTACAGGAAACTTGTGTTGGCCAAAATCTGGTACTGAGAGAATTTTAGTCGTTGCTTTAGGCGTGTTCAGTTTTTCTGCATCAATGTTAATAACTATTGCAGCCCAATTCGAAGAAGCTGGATTGGTTGCTATTGCAAGGACTGTTGATGTGGTGTTTGCTTTTGTGTGGCAGATAATATTTTTCAACGAGGTACCTAATATTTTCAGTATTATTGGTGCAGTGTTGGTGA
>WHPZ01590402.1:4805-52280 GCA_016617965.1 Macrosiphum rosae
CCCGAAAAGGTGACGTTTAGTTCACATCGCATGTGTGACGCAGTAGAAAACAGCTCCCCCTCAACAAAAAAAGTAAACTGCAAACTATAAAAAAATAACTTTTTTCCTCAACCAGCTCGCCTTATGATATATATATATATATATTATATATTGTTGCCGCCTTGATTGGGTGAAAACAAAACACGCGATGACGCCTTAATGCGGTAGGTATAGGTACCTATTTCCGGTTGTGATACTATAAATCCGTCTAGAATCTACAGTCTAACTGGTTAAAAATTAAGGAATGTAGGGGGGTGGGACTTTAGGAGACTTAATACTACTTATATTTTTGGAAAGTGGTCTCAACTTATTCGATGGTTATTAAATAAATAAATATAAATACATTTCATCCTTCCATATAACTTTTCAGTCAGTTGTTGCATCCATAATAAAAACAATGGTTTAATTTAGGTATTTCGAACAATGGAATCTACTTAAAATCCTCCAAACATACAAAATGCAATTTAGAATTTCAATTCAATGTATTTCAATACAAAATGATTTGTTTACAGCGTACTCTTAACTATGGTGTACAACATCCTGAAATAATTATGCAACTATGCAATTATTATCTGGAGGGGAAAGAAAAAGAGAAAAAAAGTATTCGCGTACCATAATATTTAAATGTATATTATTGATAAGGATATAATAACTATAAGGGTACGTCTTAGGGATTTATTTTAAAAGAAAATAGACTCTCACCACGCGAATCCCATTTAAGCACTGGTTTCTATAAGATCCGACACTGCTTGATACATATTATTATAATACGTGATAATGTGGACGTATCGTCATTATAACAATGTATAAAATATTTATGTACTTATAGATAATGTAAATTATATTAATAGTTCAGTGGCGTAAATACATGGTGGGCACGGTGGGCAAACGTCACGGGTCCAAAACTTACCGATGAGTGCCCTAACATAAACAACAATACTCTATGTTTTATATTAGATAACAATTTTCACAATAAAATATTAAATATAAAAACAATACTATTATTTGGTATTTAAAATAAATTTCACGATTTACGAACCGCAAAGACCAATATTATACCTATCAGAGTTGTGTTCTGTTTATTTAAAAAATTTTAGTTGCCCCAGATGATTTTATGCCACGGGAACCATAAAACCGTAGTCACGCCACTATTTAATATTGTATAACTATAAAGGTGCCTTTACACTGTATCGTGCAGTCCATATGTTGTTTTTTTCTATCACGTTCTTGGTAGAATGGTATCTATTAAGTTAACGAATGTAACCGTGTATCATGTAACTTTATCATATTTTTTTTTTTTTTGGGGGGGGCATTATTTTGATGGAAGGTAGTTGATAACAATTATTAAACCACTGTTACCGCACGACGACAAGTTGAAACATTTTCAACTTTCTGGTAACATTTGGTAACATGGTATAATAATTAGGCAACCACAATGTTCAGCCAATCAAAACACTGTAATTTTAACACGACGTCCTAAATATTATGGACGACACGATACAGTGTAAAGGCACCAGTGGACGTGTCGCGTCGATGGGTACCTATTGAAGTCATTATGCGGTGAGCGCAGCGAAAGCATACCAAGGTATACGCATAGATAGGCGCAAAACAATTTGGCAGTCAAATTTATTTTGCCGACTGGACCGCCCGAGTCGCTGACTCTGTGAGTTTTTTTTTGTTGTTTATCTTACACGCGTTATTGTTATTGTTATTGTGTGTACACCATGTGGGTTTTGCTCACATAAATAGTCAGTTTACGGTTCTCGCCCATAGTACGTTATTCGGGACGGTGCCGACCGCCCGCGCGTATATTATAATAATAATAATAATATATTATTATTATTACTACTATGTTTTGTACTTATACAGTTTATATTATGTACGCGCATACCATTTTAATACGTTTGCGCATGCGCTCATGCATTATGTATATTATTTTATATGCACACACATATTTCGTGTGTGTGATCGATCGACCTGTCTATACCACCGTACCGAATAATAATGATTAACGTGGTTCCATATTATTCGATTTTTGTCGTGCACTCGTTGTTACTGCCGCGGCAGAAGCGAACAAACCATCGTTAAATTGTTAGTCGTTTTGATTTTTTTTTTTTTTTTTGTTCCATTTACTCGAATGTTGTCAATAATAATACAGGGCAATATATAATACCTACGTATAATATAATATAATACCCAGTGCGTAAATTATTTAAAGTACAAGTCCAAACGTGAATAATTTCCACCACCGACTACGATGAGCATTGCTCTGTGTTTTTTTTTTTATTTTATCAACTTCGTAATATTTGTTTTTCGTTAAATAATAATTCGTCCCAACCTATTTGTCCGGAACCACTTCTCTGATGATAATTTTAGTGCCAAGAAAATTGGTTGCCCGATTTTAAGTTATGGCAATGTGTTCAATTAAAACAATTGTATGCAAAAAGAGATTAGTGATGCTGTATAGCTCGGTATATAGTGTATTGTTAAAAACTTTTTTATCATAGCAACATTTCGCATGATGTCACCGGTTGTGTGTTTTTGTGTAATATACAACTCATGTTACGGCAGAGGCTGAACAAAAACGGTTATTACTAATTACTAAATTATATATTTTAAATTTTAAAAATTATCATAACTTTTATTCATTTTGTAACACTTGCCAATGAAAAACGTAGCTAAATATTACTGTAGATTAAAGTGTTTTATAAATAAAATATTACAGTAATATTTAAGAATATATCGAGCAATAAAAATATTGAGATGTTGAAATTAAAATATAATATTATGAACTATTTAATAACAATTTTCAGTTAGATATTACAATTTACAACTGATGATATTATTTTAAGACTGGAACATTTGTTTTTGGTTAAATAAGCATTTCGTGTTACAGTTGCCAAGTAAAATTCACCTCAATTTTAATTTTACATCATAGTTGTGGTATGCTTTAAACAAGCTTATAGTGGGCGAGGGCGACAAGGTAATTAACGCGTTACTGTTACAAAAAGTTTTCTTATAACTATATTTGTTTTAAAAATATATAGTGGTGTCGAATGATATGTATTATTCTTTAAACATTTTTCAATTTATTTTGTATTTCGTACAACGGTGCATTATTCAAAATAAAAAAATTGTTTGCATCATAATATTATATACAAATTAACTTAACTGGTATTGTATAACTTTAAAACTACAACTATTATGCGATTAAATTATAAATACCTATAGGTGGGAATATATTATAATAGTATAAGTGGATAATAATTGTTTTATCAACACTTTAAATAGGTAAACAGTTGTCAGTAAAGTTTGACATTTATTGTATCATAATATAGTGATAGGAGTATTATTGTATTACAGTAATCATCACGATTGTAATTTACCCGTTTATTAAACAATAATACTTAAAGAGCCTTTAATTTATTTATCATCGACGTGAATAAATTAAGTCAATTTATGACATGTAAATGCACATTTTATATCACTGTTATTGATATTATAATAGGTTAGTTAAAAATGCATTGCAATTGCATAAGATGTGGATATAAACTAATAAACTTACATAATTCAACCACATTAAATTAGATACTTACTGGGGTTTCAAGGCTATACGTATAGGTAGTATACATTTTATATTATATTATAATAGGTGCACATTTAAAGTGTGCGCAAGATGGTTACGAAAAACGATAAAAAAAAATGTGAAGATATTATGGATTTTTATATTATAACTCGTATTAGTTGAAGTTTCATAAGACACCATCCTATACCTACAATACCTATCAAATGTATTATTATTACAAAATCTAAGTATGCGGAAATAGTGCTAGATTTAATGACGACTTACAAGCTTAAAGACATAGTAAGTGAGAACGTTTAATTGACAGTTTGCAAAAATAATATCATTGATAAAAAAAAAACTATTTTTGACTAGCTGGTTTGTTAATTATAACCACTAGTTTATTATAATCTAACAGATAATTATATATTATTATCAATTAATGTATGAGACATCTACTCAGGATAATTCATAACATTTTATTTTAACAAATACATTTATATATAGTATTTAATATTTTTTATGGACAGGAAATTCATTGCAATTATTAAAAACTGGCTTTTGTAGAGCCGGCAATTATAATACACGAGTACCCTAACTGATTTAACTGCATTGGTTTTTGAAATAATTAATTTCTCGTGTGATTAATTTTCGTATACAATGAAAACTAAAAAAAAAAAAAATTATTATTTGCTCTCATTTCGAATAAAAATTGTGCATTAAAGGTGTTTTCAATGAGTTTAAACCTTCATTAAATTACGTTTTGAATAAATGTATAGTTATTTGTATAGGTACAGCACTTTCGTTCTACCTCTACAACGATACATCCTATGAATTATATGGTACAATAACAATATGCGATCCATAATAATATTATAATACATTTATTACGTTAAATTAGATGAAAAATAAATACAAATTTATCTTTAAATGCATTACCCGTAATTTCTTGTATATTGTTCATTAATTAATCATCGATATTAGTATAGACAATATATTACCGGTACAAACGGAATAAAATATTACTATAATCTACTAATAGGTGGTACCTAGCTATAATATTATCTTCTTTACCGTAAAATGGGCTACGGTTAATATTTAATAATATATTATTTTGGATTCATAAAAACGCATACTATCCCTTGCCTTATTTGGCTGACCAGACTTATTATTAATACAACAAAAATATGTAATTCCTACACGAATGTTATACTCATAAATGGTGAGTAATTTTAAGTCCATACAATATATCAACGGTTGTAAAACGTAACGTCACAGATCGCACAAAACGAATTGTGTGTGTATGTATTATTTATTCACTCTCTCGTATTTATTTTATTTTTTCTAGACAACCAACAAAAAACTATTGTTGTATAACTACCGTTCAATCTCGACAATATAACTCCGTTGACCTAAAAACGTAATTTATAACAAAGTTGTTCCAAAATATCAAGTTCCGTGTGTATTGTATTATATATGTGGAAAAACGTATACATAATATGATAATCCGTCTGATTGCCGAGCAGATTATATACATAATCATATGGGACTTATGTGCTTACTTCTCTTATAGAGTTATTTACAGAATCGCTCGTAAAAAAACACACAATTTTATTAAATAAGTCGATGGGCCGCTCGTATTTTTTATTATAAATAGACTATTTGGTGAGAATAAAATGTAGTTTATTTTGATGTAATTGGGATAATGTATGGAAATAGAAATATTGTGTGCTTAAGAGTGTTTGGTGTTTATCGATTCACTATAACTTAAAATAAATTACAGTTGATTTAGGTTAATTGTATTTTAATACTTAATGGATTTTCATTTTCAATGGTATTCATAAAATGCTCCCATAAAAGGTTTTTTTCATACTAAAATATTATATTTAACACGTTTGTTTATTTAATCGGTTGTATAATTCCAGCAGTATGCTACTGTTATTATTATATTTAATTTCTACGTAAAAGATTATAATATTTTGATTACATTTATTGCACAACAGTGCAAAATCGATACTTTTGCGGGTCAATAAAATCATGTTAATTCAAATAATGTTTACAAGTGAAATATTTCGTACAAATTCTATATTCAATACAATCAAATGCCATGTTATATGACTACCAATGGTTTTTCGAATTCCACTCTGTTTACTTCGGTATTAAGAAGTTTGAATGTATATAATACTCCGTCTGCTATGAAATTTATTGTTGTTACAGATGTTTTCGGAAACTTAAAATATTTGATATGTAACGTAGTACAACAACTATAGATTCATAAATTGCAGTATTATTTTAAAATGACAAGTCGTTATTTCAAATAAATTTAAAACTGTTTAAAACCATGCTGTCGTCTGGAGAAATAATTTATTATGGTACCGAGAAATATTGACGGAGCGTGGAAATCCGTCATAGCTTAATATTCAATGTAACTATAATATTATTATTTGCAAGACGACTATAATTATATTATAATCAGATTATTGTAAATACTTGCTGTGGGTAATTCATCTGTTATTTAAATTTTAATTACTGTATATTTTAGTTTTTAATTAAAAAATTATATTAAAAATATTATAAGCTATGATATAATATATAATTTTTTTGTTACTGTGGAAAAGGGCGGAGGTCTGGGTGTGTCAAAAACTGTAGCAAAAAAAAAAAAAAACGATAGGTAGAGGTACCGAATAACGATATTGTTCAGGATGCACGTACAATTTTGGTGGTTTAAAAGCATAATAAAAAAAATTTGTTTGTTTACCGTAGAAAAAATAAATATGCTTTAGTGGTAGAATATATGCGGAAAGTAGAGAAAAAAAAGTAAAAGAAAAAATGTCTGGCCCACCAGCTCAGAATAAGATTACATCCCGGGCAATTTAACCAAAACGGCTGGTTTATGGGTCGTGGGGGTAATACGGAAAAATAAACCTTTTAAATATTTCAATGGGCCGGAAATTCACCAAAAAGACAATAGTTTGAAGTTTCTCTTGTTTTTTTTTTATCCACCTTAAGAACAGACTACCCAAACACACATGAGGGCGCGTGCGCGCGCACGTACCACCTATGTAAACAGTTTGTGTATAATATATTATAATTAAAAAATAACTGATAAATAAAAAATAAAAGTGATTTGTTTCCCGCGCGTTTGAATTCCTTTAGTACCCAGATAGGTAATTGTGGGTTGATTCATTGATCGATGTATATTGTATTGTCAATGACACAATAATAATAATCGCATAATATCGTGTTACCCGATCTCCGGCACAATACTCTGCCCTATGGTTTGGGCCCATTTAACCACTCTGAAGTTATCTCCGTATTATTATGTCTATATTGTGCAGTGATCGTACGCACATGCGCGTAGTCGAGTGTGTGTGTGTGTGTGTGTCCGTGTCATGTCGTCCCTCTGGCCGGAAATTAAAAATAGTGTAACTCGCCCGGATGATTTACTACGAAAACTAAAGGGAGTTGACGCGCGGAGCGAAAGAGATAGCGACGGAAAAAGGGACGGAAAAGAAAAAGGAGAAAGATATCGGAGAGATACGTTGCCTCTGCCGTTTGCGTCACAGTGTAGAATTAAACAAATAAAATTCTTTTCGTATTTTTTTTTTTTTTTTGTTTATTTATTTATTTGTTTATTTTTTTGGTTTTCTTCTTTCCTCCGCGTATTCCACGACGACGATGACGACGACGACCGTTTCTCTCCGTTTGCGGACACTTATCGTTACATAAAGTCTATGTATACGTATAATTTTGTGCAGCGGTTTTGCGGCGAGGTCGTTGGCTCTCCGAATAATCTTAATGGAAAACGCCCTTAATTGGATTTAACGCTTTTGCGTGAGACAGATTTATGGTCGTGTTGTCCTCCAATGGCTTACGGACTGGGTGCGGGTGGTCGGACGACCCCTACCCCTCCTACACACAAACACACAAACACCACAAACTCCCACCTCCATCTCCCCGTTTACCTATCGGTTAAACTAACTTTTGGTTTTGGCGGGCTTGCGAGTGTGTGTGTGTGTTTGTGTGCAGAAAAGATTGCACATATTCTCCGCCCCCACCCCCACTGTGCTCCGCCAGTCATGTTGACGACAGTAACCGCGCGGCGATTAGCGGTCTCTCCCGAAAACGCGAAACGATTTACTACGCCAATACACGCGTCCGATCGTCGTAAATATCAATTACAACGCGGCGCGTCGAGTCGTTCGTTCGTGTGCGATATTATGGTCTCCGCCGCCGGTCCTCATTATGAAATAATTATTACCCGAGTCCGCCGTTATCTGTGGTCGTAATTCATTTTCCTACCACTCTCGACACTGTCCGACTTGCAGGTCGTCGTCATCGGTTTCCGCCGAGTGTTTCCCTCCCGGACACGCCAACCACCTGCACCTGCTCCTCCGCGCCGGAACGCTTCCGGTACTACTACAACCATCGGGCCCTAAATACCTGCTGCATCCGACGCCACCACCAGACTTTACGAGAACATATTCCGAAAGGGAAATTCGCCCCGGAAATTAGACGACTACATTATCGCTGCAAGTGGTCGAAAAGCCGAATATATTATAGCGAATCCAATCCCTATTTCGTGTCACCGATTTGGCGATTTTGTTATTTATTTTTATCAAATCTATAAATCTATTTTTTTTATTTTACACCATGAGTACATTACCTCTGATTACGCTCCTAAGAGCTGCTATTGCGTAAAATAAAAACAATCCATTTCAAAGGATGTCTGATAACGGGTTAAGCCTAAAAGCGTAAAATAAAAAAAAAATTGTTTTACGGTTTGTTGTGGCCAATTTTCTGCATAGATAATGGTGATCTTTTAAGTTTTTTTCTTATTTAATCATCTGCTAAAAATGAACGATAAATGTGTCCGATCGGATGTTGGATCATACATAATCTTAAAGAACTCATTCTTTAAGTATCTATTTTGTTGTCAAACATTTCTTAGGTTTTTTAATTCATATTTAAACGCATTGAACATATCAGTTAAATACACTTTATTTAAAGCAATATACCTTTGTTTTTTTGTGTTATAAATATAAAATACACACAATTTGAAAGCATTTATATGTATAATGTATATTATATTAATATGTACTTTGCTTAAGATAATACTATGGAATATTTTATACTATTAAAATATAATAATATGATGATCTTTGGCCATCTATACTTGGCAAATAATTCATATTATATATTTGCTTATCTTAAATAAATAATACAAATTAAATAGTCCAATGTAGAATCACATTTTACCTATTCATGAATCTATTTTATTTATTCATTTTATGAATAAGAGAATATTTGAATATTGCAATGAGGTCAAACGCAAAAAAAAACAGATTTTTTCAAGCACAATTCTAGGCCAAATTTTCCTTATACATTTGCTTTCGTAGTTCGTACTTACAATTATTATCTATGGTGTAAAAACTTAGAATGTTATTCTATCCACGCCCCCCAAAGAAATGTTTAGATTTAAACAGTAAGTTGGCCCTAAAACCATATTATATCCATACAAATGACTCAGATTATTTAAATGACATTCAACAATTAAATGGGCGTATACTTTATCAACATTTTCATCAGTCAGGTTCATTGTTAAAGAGCCAAAATTAAAATTAAAATAAATATCTAGATGAAATTATTTGAAATATTATACTTAAATGTGCAATGGTACTCAATATAATTAAGAATAATTATTTAAAAATTATTGATTAATAGAACATTAAAACACGTTGAATTATTTTTAAGACTGGTCGATACATTAATATTATTTTGATGATAATAATTATACATATTACTATATAATATTGAACTAGAAGCTATAAAAAATATATATATATATAGGTATTATGCAAATGTATGTAGATTTTTAAAATCATTCAATGTAAGATAATTACAAATTAAATAATAATTATATTTTTATACAAATACTGAGTTTAATTTAATTTAAAATGAATTACACAAAATAATGATAATATTATATACAATTATATAAATTAAAATAATAATATTTAAAAATACATTTAAGCTTCTCTTCAATTTTATAAATTTGATTTAAAATTTCAGACGTTAGTACTCAATGTAATAGTACCAATAGATTTATGTCTTATAATATAGGTAATAGGTATAGCTAGTATAAATATGATTAAATATAATAGGTATTATTAATAAAATGCTAATATTGCTATGCCTAATAACAAATCTATAAAAAGTAAGATTAAATTAATAAACACATAACTATTAACACTAAAACACTATATTATAGATTACAAGATATATTTGCTAATGATATGACATAATTAGGTATTTTGTATAACAGTATCATCATTCAGCGTTGAGTGTTCACAGGGACTATTGTCAACCGTAAGGACTAAAAAATATCTGAGGATGAACAAAGAGCTATTCCATAAGATATACTGTTGAGTGATGACTTTCCGGATATATATTGGTCTAATCACTTTTTTGACCCTTAAGCCTAAATCGATTCGTCAGCACGATTGATGTTCAACTACCGATAAACAAGTGTAGAAATGCCTCCTTCTTCAAACAAAAAAAAGATAAAAGTAGCACACGGTGGATTTTGGGAACTTAACGTTTAGTATTATGCCGTGATCCTTATTACGAAAGTTTTTATCGTCCTTCCGCATATTAGAAGAGATAGAAACCTAAAGTAAATTTATACATGTAAATAAAATGGCCTAAGAGATGCTTCTACTCGTCAGTATCATTTTGATATGATTATATCGGAAGAAAGGTAGTTAAAGGTATTAGGTATATTTTACATTTAAATGAAATTAATTTTGTGGGTACATTTTTGTTTGAATAGGTCTTAATCTAACACACGAGTTATTTGACAAAATACTTTTGGTTTCGCCAGAGAAAGTATATTAGGAATATATTTCTATTAGGATAAATTACTCTTATTGTACATATAAATAAGAGTAAAAAATATTTTATGAATGTTTCTTTTATATCATTACCGTTTCCAAGTGTTTCACTATTTTCAGCCTAATATTTCAATAACAGTTTATATTATATTGTCTTCAGACGTTAGGTCACTACAACGAAACAGTTAATCATTCACACACTGATAGCTACAAATAATGGGCTGGCCCTGTTGTTTTTGTTGTTAATGACATAGACCGAATGAAACAGAGACATTAAACCTTGTGTAAGCCAAAACTCTCACCCCAAACCAGGTTTTGTACTTAAGCTGAAAAATTGCAATTCTCGCCCCACTCACCCCATCCAACCGCCAAACAATAATTTATTTCTTTCTTGGTATTATTATTTTTTCTCTTACATTTTGCACCCTTTTCTCTCGGTCATCAGTGCAGCGGCAGACTGGTTTTAGTGGATTCGAATTTATCATCGCATTCGGGTGCTCCAGGCGCGTATACATAAAAATTGGTCGATTATCGTTTATTGTTTTGAAGGGAAATAAAGAAAATGATAACGTGTTGTTTTTATAGTACTGGAGCTCGAGGATTATCCGCCGATGATTAATAGCCGCGTTTCTTTTTATATTTTTTATATTGTAAGCCCACAATAATTCATCTCTGCTGCAGCGACTTAGTTTTGACGTCGAGTCTCTTTGAGGGTTATTGAACTATGTGTTGAAAAATGTATTCAATTTTTTCGACCAGATATTTGGATTGTGTCACTGGCAACAAATTTTATTCAGCAAACCGACCCCGCCGTTGTTTTCCGACCAGCCCCTCGGCGTGACATATACCCGGGGGAAATGCTTTGACAGACTATTGTGTTTGTGTGTGTGTGTGTGTTTGGTAACTTTTCAATAAGTTTTTTTCGGGCGCGTTAAAACACACCCGATGACGAATTTATTTGAACTCTATTATTCTTGGATTGTTTTTCACATCTAGAGCACACGAATTATAACACAATACTACAATGGACAGAGTCGACACTAATAAAATCAAATATTCTCGTAAGAAAATCCACTTAAGTGTTTTTAAACGTCTACGTAATGGTATTTTTTTTTTCGATGCATATAAACAATACTCAATATCGTATCATTTTGGTTTACATTAGATAACAATGAAGTAAAACTTAAACATTTAAATAGCAATCATTATATTATATGTAATCGCTTTGGGCGATAAAAAATAATGATATTCGAGTGATAATAAATACAAAATTCCTACATTCTAGCAGAATTCATAAGAATAACCGTGCTTTTAGAAATTTAATTGGAGCAACATACTAGAAGTACCTACTACTTTTTCGTAAAAACACAAAATATATATTATTATTTATTTTCTGTTATGGGTGAGTTTTGTATTATTGACCCAAAATTACTCATTAAATTCCGTTAATAATTGGAAAACTCAATGGGTGAGCGTGCACTCGAAGATTAATGCCTTTAAATTCGAAAAAGTTCGATGATATTATCGTTCATTCTGTAAATGGTATTTTAAAATGCATTTTGTTGAAACATTAAGTTTTGGGGGACTGACTAAGGATATTAATTGAATTTCCATTCCGAATCAATAAATTCAATTAAATAGTTGATAATTATTTAAGTGAACAAACTTCAGTTTGTTCTACTTATATTGAACATTTTGAAGCTTATTTAAATATGAATTATTTTGTTTTTAGAGATGTGGCCAGTAACAACATTACGGAGATAGATGAACATGTATTTAACCGACTGACCCTATTGGAAGATCTGTAAGTGATTTTATAAAATATATTTTTTTTTTGTTTTTATTAATTAGTTTATTATTTTTATGATTTGACAGTACATTTAAAAACATTGAACCAGATTGAGTTTTTGAACCTGAGATTAATATTTAACACATAATACGAATGCACGCCCATTATATAATATAATATGTGTTTTCCTATAATTAGGTTTGTCTGTTATCATTGTATTTTAGGTATAGAAAGTTGTAGGAGTAATCCAAACGATCCATACGACTTAGTTTAAAATGTTTATTTAGTCGATACTTCAACCAGGTCATTTTTGACAATCTCATTACTATATAGTAATTAGTTTACTTAAACAATAAAATATAAGCATAATATAAAGAACTACCAACATGGCAACATGTATGGCACACTCGTTATTGTTAACAAAAACGATTTTGGTTGTATCGACGTATTTAAAATACTAATAAAGACTTTACTTTAAATTACTTTAAACTTCACTAACTATGCATTTAAGTGTTACTGTGATAATTACTTAATGTGTGCTACAAAAGTAATAAGTAATAACCTTTTTGAAACTATTCTTTTATTCTATTTAAATAATATAGTTTGCAGTTTTATTTTTTCGATAATCTGAAAGTTATAGACAAGTATTCTCTCCAACTACGAATAAAATGAATTTCAAAAGTTCAAAGTTTTTTTTATTCTCAAAATGAATTTTCCACGAAGAGTTAAGAATTATCATTTTTACTATAATAACTTACAGAATCTCAAATTGCCTATGCCAATATTTTAATAATTTTTAATAGGGATTTAAAGTTTGATTAATTGCCCTGCACACTTGCTATAATATGTTATGTTTCCTGTCTATAACTGTGTGGGGAATTTATATTATAATCAGATATTTGAACATGATTGTTGAACTATAATATTATACTGTAATGCAGTAACTACGTTAAAAAAATATAATAGTAATAATAAGAATGTAAAATTACCAAGCTATAATGACCTCAGATCTTGAAGCTTTTTTAACTGAATACAAAAAAAATAATAATAATATCAATAAAAATTATATGTAACTAATTACGTATACTAAATTTGTATACATAAATAACTAGTTTTAAATTTCGTATATTTACTCATTTACATTATAAAGGAAAATATTCTTTTAAGGAATTTCAAGAAAATTTCCATTGTTGAAATATAATACCTATATTATATAATATATATTTTTATATAATTAATTTCGAAGTGGTCGTATCTGATACAAATGGTCTATAATAATGGATAGAATATTAGTCACTTTCATGAACTTGCTGACGTTTTTTTGGTCACATCGTGTACATGAAATTTATCAGGTTGGACATTTTATCTTCTTAGTTCACCTTAAAATGAATTTGCTCTAATAAAGTTGATAAAAGGTATAAGTTGATTAAATGACTATTTAGAGAATTCGGCTTCGTACGAAGCTTTTTGAGTGGTTGAAGCATCGCTAACCGTCCATAAAATGGTTCATTCCAAAGGATGGTTTCAAATTACACAGGAAGAATTTGTTGATAATGTTTAAAACCAATTGTTGATAACTTTTAACATAGATTTCTCTAAGGAAATAAAAGATTATGTTAAAATTAGTTCTTAAACAAAAATTAATATCATAAGTATACTAATGGAAAAAACTATAACAATACATGTCTCAAAACTTTTGTATTGATTACAAATTTGTATAAAATAAATTTCATACTTTAGCTTGAACAAAAAAAAAAAGTATTGGTTTTACAATGTTATATATAAAAAAAAATGTTCATGAACACTTTGTTGGTCAGAAGCAGTGGTCCAAAACTTACAAGTAGTAATAACTATCGATTAAAAATAAAGTCTAATTGATACTTTGATTTTTCAATTTCTCAGTCGTTACTTAGTTTCATTACAAAAAGAGAAAATGACATAGAAGTTTTGAAGAAATTAAGAAATTTAAGCAACTGTAATTTTAACAGAACTTCGCACCAAGATTTGTTTTTAAAATGTGACGGTTTACTTTTTCAAACATTATATCACAAATCAAGTGTCAAACCTAATTACCTGTTTCTGCAACAGTGATCTTATTCCAAAATAATTTTGTGATATTCATTATAAACTTTATGTGCATTAAAAAATAAAATCTTAATAATCAAAAACCTAAATGATTGATTGGTTAATTTAAATTGGGTGGAATACATACTTACAAAAAATGTTCATTATGTTTTTTAGAATATTTTACTAGAGGGATTTTATATATTTTATTTTAAATTTTACTATTATTTTCTTTTTTCTAGCTTTTAAGTGTAATTTTCTCAAAAAACTTTCCAAAGAAGTATTGCATTTTGTAAACACGCAAATGTGAAATAATTCATTTTTGTGAATAACGCTTTTATCAAATGTTTTAAAAAAAAAAATTTTTTACATTATTAATAATTGAATTAATAACATTGATTTTTTTTCATTAGATGCTTATGCATAGTCAAGTACGTGTCGCATAAGACATGTTTAACTATGCCTTATGCGACACATAAATTTACTATGCATATTATGGACATTAAACTGTAAAGTTAAATTATATTTTAACATTTATTGAAATATATGTATATGGATATTGTTAAAGTAAATTATTATATTATAATATTTAATAGTATATTTAGTACCTATATTTTCCATAAAATACTTACAATATGTATGAAAAATAATATTATATAATATTCCATAATACAATTTTTAAATTTACATAAGATCAAGGATTTGGTAAATATTTTTGTTTTTCTGTAAGACAATGGTAAAATATAAATAATTTTATGTTTCGAAAAAATTGTATATTCTAAACAATCTTTCAGATACTGAGTGAGCGTGGAATTTGTTTGTTTTCAACATTATTTTTAAATTGAATTTCGATATTTTTTTGTAAATATTTTTTCGGTCGGGAATAGTGCTTACTTAGTATCTTATCTAGTTTATTCTATTTCATAATACTATTTAGTTATAATATTAAGTTATTAGTTTTAATAAAGCCGGTTTTCAGTATTTAAAATAAAGATGATTTATAAATTTCAAGTAGGAATTTGAAATTATTTAACACGGTAGATTAGCAAACTTTTTGTCATACCTATGTTATCTTCTCTAAGTACCTATATTTTTGTCAAGTTCAGGTGGGCCCTTTTTAGAACATTTTACCTTACTCACCATTTTAATGGTTCTACACCACTGCTCTTTATTATAAGTCATTAATCATGTACTTGATATCAACATTGTGATGCAAAGTAATTTAATATACTATGAAAAGCACATTAAATTATAATTTTAGACATTTTAACTTTGTTATATAATTTATATTTTAGTAAAAATAATATTAATAAACAGTTGTAATTTATGTGTATATCGAGTTCAATCAATTTTCATTCATTTAATATGTTTCTTTATACATTAACCCTTTATGAAATTATTATATTCCTAATAAAATTACTAAGTTTTGTTCCGCCAATAAAAAAGCATATTAATATGTTAAGCTCATACAAAAAATGAGTATTTCACGATATAGCGTTGTAAATGAAACTGGACGACATGATGAATAGCAACTCACATATCGCTATTATATAGGTAATAACATTTGAATTACATTTTAACGAGATATACTTGCAGTCAGTTTTAAAAACAGCCGAGACCGTCTGGGGAGTCCATTTAACATTTCACATTCAACTTATTCATATAAATGTTCATTAACATTATGTACATTATTATACGCTGCAGCGTTTGAAAACGCTTTATAATATGTCCCACGAGAAAATGACCGAACAGTGAACGAAAATATAGACGAGAGTGGCAATCGTATATATAACACACACACATATATATTATAGAAATACACGCCCATAACCTAATCAAAACGACCAAACGTCTCCACCCCCAATCCAAAAACATACCCTAATCCTTTTTGTGTATATATGTGGCTCTAGAGTCTCGTATACAGAAATACATTTATACCAAGTGCAATAAGACTTACAAGGACTATAGTGTCTAGTGTTAGTGATACTTGAAGGATTGTCGTGGTAAACGGAAAAGTTTTCTTTTACGAAATAATATTACGATAATATTATTATGACGAACATTAAGTTATCAAATTGTATTCAGAACAGAGTTGATTGATTGAACTCGGAGACGTTTTGAGCAAAGTCGTCAAACACTTTTCATAATTCATCACGTCATTCAGTTTTATTACAATATAATATTATATTGCTCAACAATTTGTATACATAATTATTATAAATTACCCTTTTAATATCTGCGTAACAAACTTTAAGCGTTTTTTAAACGTTTCTCGACAATAATTGATAAGTAACCGTTGTTTACTGTCAAATATGGATGAATTTACAGTGTATTTAAGTATTTCACTAAAACAAATAGATAAACATAAATTATATTATGATTTGTATTTATGAAAACTAAGTTGGTGGGTATGTAAAAATCTATACATTGGTTTTATGTTAAAACTAATAATTTAGTAATTTCATATTATACATAGATAATGTAAAATTTAATTCGAATTTTTTTAAGCTATCTATAAAACCATAAAATAATTATGTTGTTCTTGGATATACGAGTAATATCAGTACAGAGACTTGTACGCATCTTTCAGAGAAATTAAAAAAAAATGTATTTACAATTTAAAATGTATTATTACTTAAATTTATAATTTACAAGTAGGTGATTTATGTTATGTTTCTGCTGTAATATTATAATAGTTGTACGTGTTTTTAATTATATAAAATAAATAAGACTAAAAATCTAAAGGATCAGATAATTATTAATGTTTTGATGGCCGTCATTTCAGTCATATATAATCTTTAAGCAATTTAATAATAATTAAAATACATTTAAAATATTCTATAGTACTTAATAATAATTTAAAACACAATCATAAAATAATGTTAGAATCGTTTTCAAATACCTACGACATATTTAATAAAAAAGTATATATACCTACATAATAGTAAAGTTAACAATATTAGGTGGGTAGTTAATGACATAAGTTATTACCACGCCATTGTACTTTATGCAATATAGTGTAGGTATATACAGTTTGGAAAAATATGGTTTGTTCAATAATATTTTATGCACAATTATAAACACATAGTACCATAATACCAAGCAATGTACTACACTCTTTTCTTTATTTATTTTTCTTTATTCGTAGTGTATGTATATTATTTATGATATATTGATAAGAAGTACTAGTTAACAGAAATGTAAATATTACGGGATTTTCGTAAAACTTAGATATTTTATAAAACGAAGAAAACATCAGATCCTAATATTATAATACATACATCATCTATTATTTGTGCATGTTTATTATTTATTAATGTTTGCATACACTAAGAATTTCATGTTGTAAAAATGATACCGAATGCTATCATAAAACAATAGATAAAACATATTTTAATGTAAATGTATGTATGCCTAGCGGCCAAGTCGTTGAAGCAAAATAAAGATTAGTTAAAAAATAAATAAAACCTATTCTTTAAATCAATAGGTTTGTCTATGTTTTTTCCATGAAATGTATACTAGGTATCACTTAGATAAACATGGCTGAAAAGATAAATAAATTTAAGTTTGGAAATGTATTTTGTTTTGAATTTATTGTTTCTAAATATTAAATATTGGAAAGAGAACAATTTAATATAATAATATTATATTATATATAACAAACCCTTAAATTTTGTTTTTCTTTTAATTATAGAAAAATACTAAAAACTTTTATTTGGTGATGAATTAAAAACTTATGACGATAGATTTAGAAATATTAATTTCATTATGTAAAATCAAATAACGCAGCTTTTAATAAAACGGTTCGGTACCTTATGTTGGTACATTGTTATTATTATTACAATAAAACTTAAAATAAAAGATTGTAGTATAGGTGTGACATTTTTTTGTTCGTATTACATAACATTTAGGTATCATAACACTTATAAGTTTGTTATGTAGTGCTATATAGTCTAACAATAAATTATATTTTTCCTTCACTCTAATATTAATAAAAATGCTAAATGTTCGATCATTCATCATTCACATCTAGCAATACAATGTAGAAGCACTAAGCTTCTATTACATTTATAAAACTCCTCAGAAGTGTCAACTAAAGTTTTATTGAAAAAAAAAATAATTACATTTCCACACAGTGATTTTTGACACATACACTCATTTCCTTGAACGACTTGTATGTTTTTTTTTTAAATGTTTGCACATAATTTAAAGGACGTATAACACTATAACGTCACATTTAAGAATAAGAAATTCAAATATTTAAAAATAACGATTTAAACTTTATATTGACAAGGAGGGAAGAGGAGTATTTAAAAACTATTTATTCAACTCTCAATACTGCTTATACATCAAAGTTTAATGAAAATCATTGTGTTTCATATAATTAAATTAATAATATAGCCTATCTTTAAAAAATTTAAAAAAAAATGAAAAAACGGAAAAATAAACATTAGGAAAATAAATTTTTAAATATTTTTTTCTTATAAAATATGTATTGTTGTAAATATGTCTAGTTCAAACAATTTGAACTATGTAATAACATTTTTTTTTTATTATTTGAATAAAAAAGTACATTGATCAAGATAATAATGTTCGGTTTTTATTTTAAAAGGATCAGCAATATAAAAATGAGTTTTTTTAATTATTTCAAAGAAGTTAATACATATTTTGATCTTATCGTATATTTATAAATCATAATATTATAGTTATTAATAAGTCAATATGGATATTTTTAGCGATGCGTTGTCATAGCACATATTATTATAACGCATGTGCATAATCAGCTGCTAAATTTTCTACATCAGAAATAAATCATAACAAAAGGAAAAACAATGCAAATTTATAGTGTTACCAAACATCTACTGCATGTACACAATATATTCGCATCGTACATCACACGTATAATATTATATTCAATATTGTAATGCATCAAATGTGTAGAGACGGGAAAAAAAGTTTCGATGTTTTTAATAAATAAAAGTTTTTTTTTTTTAATGTTTCAAACAATTTTGTATATTATACCTAGAATATTGTACTACACCGAAAATGTATGATACGATCATCGAATTGTATATATAGTTAGACAGTTTATTAATGTCCTCGAAATCATAATTTTAAACCTCCTAATGTACCTATAGATATTTTTTTATTAGAGAAGTTTTCTTCTATCTTATATTTTAGTTGTATACTATTGTAACACTGCCACTAAAGTATTTGCCGAAATTTCATCGTTTGCTCGGATATATATATTTTAACTTTTAAACATCAAAACCTTATTTCACTGTAACTTTTATTACATTATGACCTTTATTAGGTTATTTTTCCTATTTTTTTTCACACCTAATTTATACCATTACAAACAAAAATTGAATGTACAATATACATTTAAACAAATATTTGAAACCTTCGTGAATATCATTAAAAATAAACATTATTTTTTTGGTTTTTCCAAAGTTATGATAATAAGTAATAAATTTCATAAGATATTTTTAATTAAAAATGTCAAATTGACAATAAATATAATATACTTAAAAAACTATTGAAGTAATATTTATCTAGTATCTAATGATAATATTATAATAATTACATATTTTGTACCTTAACGATGTGCAATAGTAAATAAACATATATTTATGTTTATGTTTATTTAATTTATTATTACTAATGTGAATATTATTTTTTATTTCCATTAATTTAATATAATAATATAGTTTATTGGAAAAATAAAACAAATTATACTTGTTCTGTTCGATAAATTCTGATTTTTAATTATCTAAGTAAAATATTATAGTTGTCTATTATAACTTGTCTAAACAACATTAGGTATAATAATATAATATTATGTTATATTTTTAGTTGTAAACTATAAATCATCAATTCTGGAAATTGTTTATTACATTTAAAAAAAATCTTATCTTAGATAATATATATAATCTTCATTATATTTTAAATCAACTGCAAAATCATAATAAGTATCTTGAAATGTTCAACGAATAGCTGACAAGAATCATTACCTAGTGATATCATAATAGGTATTGTGTTTTGTGTAGGTAAATCACAACACTTAATGAAAAAAAAATCGTATTCATGTACATTATACCTATATTATTCATTAAATTGCCTAAATCTATAACGTATAGTATTAAATATTTAATTATAACTAAACAATTTATCATTTGTAATAAGTGTATAAGATAAAATTATATAAAAAAATAATATTAAAAATGTATCACAAACTTGGAATCTTAAAATATATATTTCATATTTTTACTTACAATTTATACATTTATGTATTTATGATATTTGTCGTACTAAAATGTTTATATCGTACTGGATTATTTGACCATATAAAATCAACGTAAAATACAGCAATAAAAGCATATAATAGTGTAATTTAGAATTATTGTGAGCTGTTATAAAACTGTTAAAACCGTAAAAATAAAGAAACATTTATTAAAACTTTCAAAAACGCTCAATTTTGTTTTCGTTTTTATGATTAATATATGTAAAACTTAAACAAGTTATTTATTGAAAATGTTTTTTTTTTCTTAATACAATTAATTCGGTTAATTCTAAATTATAAGTTTCAATATCTATTTAGATTTATTTGATAAATTTTAAAAATAACAATTATTATTCAATATTTATAAATATATTTTGAATTGGCGCACTGTTATACTACATATTGACTATAAATTTTTAAGATCAAAATAATTTAAAAAAAAGTTTTCAATAGATAAATAAAAAATTTGAGATTTTTACAAAGTATAGAATCTTTGAAAAAGAGGTGACCGTTTGGAATGATTTATGACTTCAGTAAGCTTATATTTTATCATTTTATTCCAACTGTGGGTATACCTACAGTATACCCTGGGTATGATAGGTTTTCAACTTCCATATTGGATTTTGTTAAAATGTTGGTATAAATAATATAATAAAATTTTTTTTTATGGTAACAAATAATATTTGTATACTGTATAATATATTATTTTATCAATATCTTTATCATATTGAAAATTTATAAAATGTTGTTAAAATATTTCCATTTAAGGCTGATATTTATTTTCATTGTTTCAGGGTATTAGCTGATAATCCTATTAAAGAGATACACCCCGGAGCATTTCTAAACAATATAAGATTAAAACGACTGTAAGTAGTTTTATAATGATTAATATTAATATGATACAGCTAATTCACACATATATATTATAAGGATCAATAATTGTTTTTATAGATATATTATCAAGAAAATATAATATTATTATTATTATTATTTTCATACTCCCTAAGCATATTCAAATCGTGGAGGGATGCCAAACATCCATTCTAAGCATGACAAATTTTGTCCCAAATCTATAATAAATTCTTAAAATACAGTCCATTAAACTTCTAAATCGTTCATTGGTAATTTTTTTATTTTTGTCAACTCGTTTTGCTTCCATAATAAATTTATCTATGCCTTTTATTCTCTCATTCGATTAACAAACACCTCTCCGCAGAAATTCAAAGGCAATTATTATCAAAAGACTGGATGCAGTCCAAAACTTTACTTTTTTCCCAGAGCCATTGAAACGGGAATTTACGGTTGTGACGATTTCCTTTTCTATGGAAATAATAGAATTCATAAAAAAAATCGAAATGCTTGGTTAAAAAAATATATATAATATGAATTGAAATCCATTACGCAAAGATGGACTTAGACGGTGTATAAAAAAAAAGTTTACATAAGTATAGAAAGTAACGTATTACCACTATTTTTTTTTCATATAGGTCGTTCCAGAAATGTCAGCTTGTCCGGGCGCCATGTGAAACATTCCAGAGTTTCAGACAACTGTCGTCCTTGTAAGAATAAAATTCACATAGTTTTTTCGTTTGCCTTGTTCTTTATCCTAAAAGCATTAGCATAAACCTTATCGGTGTCATATTAAAGCTTCTTGGTGCACCATTTCTGCGGTGTTTATCCTAAATGGTGGTTGGTCTCTACATCTTACGGTTGTGGAGAAAGTAAAGAAAGTATAAAAACCTAACGAAGTTTAGGACTATGAAAAACAAGGACTATAATATCCTTCGTGGTAGTATTTTTTTAAACATACAATTCACACGTTTAGGTAACAGAGTAAATATTATTATATATATATTATTACCATTGCAAGATAAGCAATGCCAGTTTTATTTATTTAGTTTGTTTTTCAAAACTATTTTATTTTTGTTTTTAGACAGCTGGATCAAAACCATTTGACTGAGATCGACGATCAGTGCTTCGATCAACTATCTCAATTGAGGAATCTCCGACTGGAAAATAACAAACTCACCAAAGTTCCTAAACAAGCGTTAAGCCTAGTCCCTACCTTAGAAGCATTGTGAGTACCTGTTCATATTTATTATTGGTTATTAACAAGTATCGATGGTTAATTTATGAGTTTTTAATACAATAAAATAAAATTATATTGTAATTAACTTTGGAAGTGGACTCATAAAATATTTGAATAAATCTTGAATTGTTTTTTTGCTGATAATAAAAGTCAGTGCAAAGGCATTAACCGTCATATTTTTAACTACCGACCTGACGTAGTTAATAGGTACTATAAAGTACTGGTTAATAACCCATTAGCACCTAACCGCCAACCACAGCCCTTAAAAAATCAGACAAAATCAGTTCCAATAATATTGTATATTTAGCTTATAATAATATAGTGTATACATTTAGAATATACCATGGTTATTTTCTCAAAATAAGCAACTGTAAGTTGAACATTAGTTATTATATTATTATCGTCACTTAATGTTCGTCGTAAAAAAAACCGCCGACTACTACCTACAGACTCGGTTATTTTTTTCTTTTTGTAAAAACACCAATCCATAAATATGTCATAATTTCTTAGAATCTAAAAAAAATACAAAGGTCAAGGGGATCCATCATCCATATCAGTATCCATACGTTGCATACCCTGAAATACGTCACAGAATACAAGTGATGCTGAATTATATTTTGTTAAATTTAAAATTTTAACAGTAAGGCGTTATGTTTATGCAATAATGATGCATTCATGCGTAGGTATCATAAATCAATAGAGATAAATATTATACTGTTGTAATATAATATAATATCATATCATATAGTAAATGTATAGTTATATGAAATACAATCGACAAGAATAAATAATTGAAAATCTTAGGTTACATCTTAACAGAAAAAAAACTAACGTTTTGTTAAACTTTTTTGTTCCTCACAACGATATTTAGTTCCATACTTAATGTTAGGTTGTAAAATATGTTAATCCTTATAAATTATTAATTTACGATGTAGGTACATTCACTTTTTAAAACTTGAGCCAACAAATGCTATTTTAGTTATAAATTGTTTTTAATGTTTCATCAAGTTTCTAATTACATCGTGAATACTATGAATAGATTAACGGCATTATAATTTTATTAATACTCATTATAGTTATATTTGTTAAATGGTTTTCGGGTTTATTTAAAATTTAACAGTATTTCGTTTTCTCATTATTGTGATTCATACGTAGTTACAATAAAAGAGTTCCGTTTCGACAATCTGTTAAATCAATAAACGAAAAAATTATCTTCAACAATATGGACATTGGTCGAAAAATATAATACCTATGTAAAAAAATTGTAAATTATTGATTTATCGTGGGAGTTTCTTTGTATTTTTAAATATTTGGTAAAAATAAAATTGCCTGTTGTAAATTAGGTTTATACGAATTCGACATCTCGTGTCTCTTCAAACTTGCATATGATTCGAAGATGTTAAAAAAGGAACAAGATCAGGTTTTATTGTTAGTACACATGTCGCCAGTTTTGCGACTCGATAAAAATCCCCTTAGGGGCCAAGTGGCTGCGTTGCGTGACGAGAAAACTTTATTATTTAGGATTTTTTGTTGTTATTATTTTATTCAGTTGCATTTCTATTTCTATCTTTTATTTTTTTTTTCTATAAAGGCGGCCTCTACAGTGATGATAAAAAAAAAAAGGACGTGGAATAGAATTTTCATTGTAATTAACTCAGAGTGTCAATACTACAATTCAAAAAATTAAATTCAGTTTATGATTTTTATTGTGTACCATATCCTATTGAAACTGTAAATGTAAAAATATTAGAAAAAAATTATCGAAACCAGTAATTTAAATTTATTGATACATCGTTCGTAAACAGCCATAAATGTGAAAGGGTGCTATCTATTTATTTATTCACTGTTTGTTATGTATAATATATAAATATGTTTAGTTAATTTAATTATTTTTTATTCTATAATTTGACTTTTCAGCTAAGCGAAGTATACATTTTTACATTAATTTATAGCTACACAGGTTATTAACTCAAAATCCGCTAAACTGGTGATTTATAAAAGTTTGAACCATTTCATTCATATTTGTACATATGATTTTACGATAAGAACAATAAAATAATGTATTGATTGTTTATTTTTTATTTAAAGAAAAGGTATTCGATTTTATACGACTTTATAAATTTCTCACCACACAATGTCTTATGTATTAAGTTCTTACAGCTCATAGAGATTATATTATACAATACAAATAAGTAATAACTTCGATCGACATGTTCGGAGTTAAATTTCAAACGAATTCGGTTTCTTGAATCGTAAACATTAATAAAAATTCATACAGTTCAATGTAATTATTACTTTAAATATTCAGTAAAATAACTTCAGCTTACTGACGTTTCTGACTTCAGTTGTCAAGAAACTAGTGAGTTTAACGTGGTCTCTATTATTTTCTTACCAATACGTATATTAGTTTAGTAAAGGAATTGTATTGAAAGTCCTCTATGACACAATAATGTTGGGTTAGGGCCATACAACCTCTTATTATAGTTGCATTTGAGAAGCCCAATCCAGTTGCCTGTGGTTAATCAGCTATACTTATAATTGAAATTACCTATGCTAAGAATTTCTATTATTCCGCCGGTATCAATCATATTACTTTTTTTTTATCCGCGGTATTGTCACCAGATTGTGGTCTGACACTAGTTTCTTCAAACTTGTATGTAATAATTGTATGGTTGGTACCATAGATAATAGACAGTAAGAGCACCAAGCCAAGTTCAAAAAGATGAGTGCGTATATGAACCGATTCATCCATTTGTTCTAACTCTCATACTTCTGCTTCCTGGATTCTATGGCTTTGGACATTTTAAACATTTATTGAGCCTACAAATGGCTTAGAACAATGTAAATGGGCCCATAATATCAAGTTTCTTATTAAGACTCTCAAATTTTACATTTTTGTTACTGACTCACTGCATCACTGACTCACTGATTTACTGACTCATCATCAATATTATAAGGCACGTTCCGTATAGGTTAGGTACCTAACCTAACCTAGAAAGGTGACATTTGGCACAGAGGTTTGTCATATAGGTACCTAGTATAAGTTAAGTTAAAAATCTGAAAATTGAAATTTTGTGCAAACTTGTGCACTTTAGGGAGGAGAGTTTCAAACGCGTGTGATAATATTAGACAACTTCCTATACCAACTAAAAAATAAGCAAAGTGATGGACTAAAGAAAGAGTATACTTGGCCTTAATGTAGATATCACTACTTTGATCGACTGACCTTTTTCTAACAGGTTTTTAGTATTTGTTTATAGATAATACTTATGGAAAATAATTTTTATTTGTTTCGTACTTTTCTTCTGAAAATTTACCTACAATGTAGGTCCTAAATATTATTATATTATACATTACGTCATTGCCTAATCAATTATATTTCACTCAAATCATTTTATGGTGTAGGTATAACGTTTTTCAATCAATTATGTTTGGACACTATAAATAAATAAATAACGATTACAATAAATAAATACTTACTTATATATGTTTAAAGTGTGCTTTAAATTGAAAATAAATGTACTCGTAAAGTTCTGTTAACGTTATATTATGACTTTTCATAAAAAAAAAAAGAAAAGAAACGAAAACAGACCATACTAAACTCTTTTCTGGATAAATAAGCGTTTTAAATTGTTTTTTATATGTTGTTACTTTAATGATTATCCTAATTGAATAATTGAATACGTTTAAAAAATAAATAGGTTAATTTATATTTCGGTATCCTTCTAAGCATGACCGTATCCCCTATATAACCCCCTTCGTCATGTGGTTTTATAATTATTATAATAACAGTTTTGATACATTTATTGCATGGTTTGTATTTGTGTACTTAATTGATAATATTATATTCTATACATGATTACATATGTATTAATCTTAATATTTCATTATAGAAACTTGGGAAGTAATTCAATTGTAGATATTTCAAATGACTCGTTTTCCTCGTTACCCAATCTGGTCATATTGTAAGTATACATAAATATTTTTATTTGTAGGTTTAAATTTTTTTGCATATTCATTTTAATATTAGTGTAACTAATAATAAAATATTTTGTTCAAGCAATAAATCTTGATAGCAATATAATGTTACTTATACTTATTAGTTATTAGTTATTAGCTCATATAACTATTTTCGATGAAACAAAAGTGACGTAATGACGGGAATCAACTATAGTTCTATATTAAATGTGGCAGTAGCAATATAAAACTTATATAAGGAACTAAATACGAATATAATATCCTAAGAAGTTTCGATACGTTTTATTTTAATATAAAATACTGATTTTTATTTAATAAATATTGTTAAAAAGTTTGTTACATAAAATAAATTTATTGTTTACCATTTTTTTTTTCATTTTAATATTATCTATCGATACATCTAAGTACTTTATACAAATGTTATCAAAATATATATACATTTTTATTTATTGTTTAGTTTTAATGTTAAAATCGTCATAAACATTATACGTTTTATAATAAATAAATAAAACACTTACAATTATATTCTTAGTATCAATGTATCATTAATCGAAACAATTTTTGGTTGTATCGATTTATAAATGTTTTTTCTTTACTGTTTGTTTTTCTCGTGTTGGATTATTAATTTAAACACATAAAATACACATATTTAGTTTTATAACCCTACTTAAAAGTGCCTTTTGTTTGTGACATACTTTTAAAAGCTATAAATAACAATTTTTACGGTATATTATTTTGAAGTATATTTTTGACCATTTTTAACACATAGTATTATAAGTTTGCCTATATCGTGATTTAGGGCGATAAGTTATGATACCTACACATTATATGTTTTTCAAATAATGTATTAATATTTAATAGCATCTACTTTTATGTATTATGAAAAGAGTTTATTATAATTTTTGTATTATAAACACGTTTTGTTTGATTAAAATATTATAAAATTCTATGAAATATATTGTTATTAGAAAATATAATAAAAATAAATATTTATTTTATTATAAATACGCCAGTTACTTATAACATTTTGGCACGTTTTTTAAAAAATATTTTAAATAAACAATAATATACGATTTTTAATTTTTAATCATATAAATACTTTAAATTTATTATTAGTTATTTATTTTAACTTGCTTAATCCCTTTATGTTTTGAAAAATAAAGCATGTTAGCTTATAAATAATTTTTGTTGACAGTTTTCACAAGTTCTTATTAAATGTTATGTTTATAGGCTACTTAAGAGAAATCAAATCGGATTCGTGGATGAAACTGCGTTTGAGAGCCTTACTTCTTTGAAAATATTGTGAGTATTAACCATCAATATTTTTAATTTTATTGTGTTATAACTTATAAAAGATGTCCAGATCAACCTTATTGCAATTATTTTAGTTAATTTACTATGACTCTGTATCTATATTTCATTTTTATTGGTAGGGGACACGTATCTATAATATTTATTTTACTTATAGTGATAGTTAATTTTGATATATTTTATAACTAAAACAACGTTAAAATAATTAATATTCGTAACTAGTATTTAAATGTATTAACAATAACAACGAAAAATTCTAAGTTTATTTTTATTCTTAAAATGTATTATGGTTTTTATTGTTTTTAAACATAATATTGCAAATTCTGTTAAATGTAGTTTATAAAAATCATATTAGAAATGGTTTATTTTTGGTTTACTATTTTCATAACTTTAGAATGCTAATTAACTCTTTGAAAGCAAACTATTTTAATATTACTTCAGAGGGTTTATAAAAACATTTGCTTGTTTTTTTTTTTTTTTAAGTATAGGTACTTAAATAATTATTTGGATCAGGTGATCTATATAACAGATACCAAAGTATATATCCACGAACGAATAATATATTATGTAGATAGAAGCCGTACAGTATTAAAATTATTATTTTTTTACGGTTCTTCAAAATACCTACATCAATGCTTTTTGCTATTCTGTAATTTATTTTTGGTTGCATTTAATAAATCTACCGTAATAGGTGACTTACTACATAATAGGGCCTATTAAGTTTTTACCTGACATACTAGAGTCCTAATTATAATTCAGATGGCACTTACAAATTTTAAATGTTTCATCTGAAAAAATTGTTTGAAATGTATTTAAATTTAAAAACATGAAACCACAAAACTTTTGTATTACAGTCAATATAAATTAATTAATAAACGCGTGATAAATACTGACTTACATGTTTCGTTAATTAACAATGATTGTATAACGGAATAAATTGGACTATGTAAGTAGCATACTATTTTACCAACGAATTTGTATTACATTTACAGTTTCAAAACAATTAATATAAAATATAAAATATAAATTCTTTAAATTATGTAGGTACTTCAATGAACTCCAGGCATCTGTATTTTTTTTCACACCATTTTTTTTTATTTTAAAAATTGTTTAAACTCTTAATTTTGAGAATGGTTATATTGCGTGATGTGTCCGATGCATAAAAACAATTTAAAAATTAAGACAAATCACATCATAAATAAGGACCTGTGGGTACCTACGTTTAAAATAAATATAGGTAGGTACTCAATTAATATAAAATAGTAGGTAGTTAGGTATTAAATTATCGTTTGAATAAGTTAATAACTTAATCAATAAGAAAATATAATTTATTCTTTTTAAAATAAGGTTATAATATTTTGATAAATACAGTTATCATATATAGCATCGTATTGTAGTTACACATTGTTTTGTTTAAGTTTTTACATAAATTATTTTTGTTTCATACAACTTATAATTATTAAACTTAATATTATTTTAAATACAGTACAAACTTTTTATAAATATAATGCCTAAAAACACACATGAAATGTTTCTAGTGAGATAATTACCCATTTACATTTATAGCTTATAGTTTACACCAATTTATAGTTTGGAAAATCTTTAATTGTGCTGAATAACAGCTGGCGTAGTTTTGAGATATCTTGTAAGTGACTTTTGAAATCTTTAATGGTTAAGACTAGACATATATTATAATATGAAGCACCGGTTGCAGCTGTTCCTTCCCAAGGGAATTGTCGTTAAGACTAATTAATACAATTTATTTATTTTTTCGCGTATTTTAAAGGTCGCTCTCAGTTTTTTTATTATAACTGCTTTTATATTTAATGTTTGACAAAAAGCAAATACATATTATTATTACAAAAAAAAAAAAATATATTAAAACCTTTATACAATTTTTATAGTAATTTCTTTATAAAGGTAATATATTTTAATTATTCGTGGATTTAAATTTAATAATTATTCTGACCTTTAAACTTCGCAAACATAAAATTGCACTTATTTTTAGTTTTTATTCACGATAACATATTATTATGAAATGCTGATAATATTTTGATTTTAATATTTATGCCAACGTTCCTATTGTGCTATACATTCCACTGAAAATCCAATGAATTAAATTCCTACAGTTAAAATATTTTGATGGTAAATAATAATATAATATACAACAATTAATGTATAGAGGGTAGCATAAAATACATTCTATAGGTACCTATATATTATGCTATAAATTATAATCGATTTGTTTTTATCAAGACCTTTTTGTACAAATTGTTTATTATTATTTTTATCTTATCTATAACAAAAAGCCAGAGGCACTTTGAAATTATTATTGTTTTTATTGTACTGTTTGATAGCGATATCGAGCAGCGGGTCCGGCGACGGCGGCGGTGGCGTCGTTGTCAGTGGAAATGGTGTTGGCGGCGTTGGAGGTGGCGGTGGTGGTGGTGGTAGGGGTCAGTTGGCTGGGTATTACTTTTTGTGTAGTCGTTGTTAAGTGGGCCAAAATAATTTTGATTTTCCGCTGACTGCTTTCCGGTTCATTTCCCCGGAAAGCCAAATAACGCACAACGCTGGAGTTCTCGGAAATAGAACAAAAAAAAAAAAATTGCTAGATACCACCCTCCGGGGATTAATCGTTTCAAATCGTGGACTGGAGTGATAATAAAACCGAGCACTCCACCTTTTATTTCATTCGTTTTCACGTGGTGGATAGTGAAACATAAAAAATAAAACACACACACACACACACACACACACAACACATGCGATGAACCTGCGTTATGTATTATTATTATTGTAGGCGCAAGGCACAAGAGATTTAAAAATATTGCAACCATTGTTAGAGTCGCAATTTCAATGAAAACCTAAGACACATTAAGCCTCATACGTCCTATTTATTTCAGTTAGTCGTATGGTAATAGTAATAATATTATTATACTCCCTCTATCTTACTCAATAATTAGAAAAGAATTTGAACTTTGGTGGCAGTTTTTTTAAACACATAATATTAGATTACAATTATATTACAATTTATTAAAATTATACTACTCTTAAATAATTGTTTAAATTAAAATATAATTAATAGATACATTATTTTGATGTCCGGTGATTAGAATGGATTATTTTATTATCCAACGGCACTTAATGATCACATAATAAAAGTGTTATACACTTGCAAAATATGTTATTATATGATATTATAATACTCATTATTTGCAGAAGTAAATTTAATCAAAAAAACTATAAACGCTTCATAACTCCAACACCTACCTTAACCAGAAAAAAATTGGGGGGGGTTGCAGTAGGTAACTTCTTTGCTGTACAGTAAGTGTCGAGTGACGAGTGTACCTCGTTATAGAGTAAGTTATAGCAATGTATGTGTTAAATTTGATTTCAATTTTTCAATTTAATTTTGAGCGAAGACCATCGTCTATAACCATGTAACCTACCTATATTTAATTATTTATTTAAATTGATTTATTTATATTATTTATATTTTTATTGTTGTAATTTATTTTACTATTAGTAATGCGGTAGGTTGAAATAATTTTTCCCGAAAATATTGCATTCCTTATATTTAATTACTGTAATAGTTTTTACCTAATATTTTTTATATAATTTGTATATCTAATGTGATCATTGAGTGATTAATAATCACTGATTATTTATGATTCAATACCGATTTACAGTAGAATGTTGTGAAAAGGTTTGTAGTATAAAATAAGCAATGCCTTAAAATGAATATATATATTTTTAATGTAATTGTGTTTATACATTTCAACAATAAGTAAAAGTGTCTTCAAGTCCTCATAAATATTTTTGAATTAGAACAAAATTGTTATTCTTCGGTTAATATCTATTCTAGTTTTTTCCATATTTTAACTTCAAATGTCTGTACAAAAAAATACACTACTTATGATAAATCTTGTATTAAATTGTTAAGCCTTTTATCCGATCGTAAATTGTTCTATTGACAATATTATTGAAAAAAAAATAAACTTTTGAAGATTGCACATGCATAAAAATAACTTGACAGTTTCCCAAATATTTTGAAAATTATACCACTCATAGAAAATGTTAATATAGGTAGATGAGTTGAATCCCGAGACCTACTTTAGGTATTAGTCGATTCTCGGGTCATCAAGAGGTATGTACGAGTTGATTCCCTGGTCATCATATATTGTTTTCAATATTTAGTAAAATATTCAGCCTATTAGACTAACCCAAGAAACACCACGAGGAGGCTGGATGACAAGTTTCTCAAAAATGTTGTTCATTCAATTTTTTATTAAAATATTATTAGTCAAAAAATGTAGTAGGTAAAAAATTACTATTAAAAAATGTATTAATTAAGTAAAAATTATTATTGAAAAAATTTAGTAATGTGGTAAAAATGTCAGGGTTGACATGTTTAAAACATTAAGTTTTTAAAATGTATAACACATTGTTTTTAAAATTTTTTTATCTGGTAATAAGATTTCTAGTATACCGTGACATAATGGCCTGGGAATCAACTAATACATAAAGTAGGTCTCAGGAATCAACTCACAACGATTTCAAGAACCTAAGTATGTACGATATATTATTAGTTTTTGAATTACAACAAAATGAGGAAATCGATTTAGTCAAAAACAGGTTTTGCGTAACAACTCACGGTTTTCCAAAATTATTGTTTGTTTGTATTTCTCAATAATATTTGTAAGAAAAGTATTGCGAAATTTTTACTATTTTAACCCACTCAAAAAGTACCAACTAGATTCACTTTCCCAAAAGAAAAGATGTTTGTTGAAGCTGAAAATCTCAGCACTTTTACTGCTCTAAAACGTGATTAAAGTGACAAGAAAAAAAAAAAACTCACTTCATTGTAAAATCAATACCGCTCAGAATCTAAAATGTCTGGGATACTGTATAAGCCAAATAAATTACACACATGCATATACGACGATGAAATGGAAAGCAATAATTTATCGCACAGCAGCAGCGTATATGATCATAATAACGGTACTTCATCGATGTCGGTGGATCATACTCACCAGGCGAAAAAAAACAAACTTTTTATCAGCCGTCGTTAAATCCGTGTAAAATCACACGCGTTTCTTATCCGTCCTAAAATACGACATAATATAATATTATATATAGTTTCGCCGACGAGCTTATTTCACAGCGTATTTAACCGAACCGACCGGGTCAATGGGTTGCAATCGTCGTCGTCGTCGGTCGTCTGTCTTTCGGTATCATTTTTTTTTTTCATTCATTTTATTATTATTTATTTTCGCTGAGGGTCGAAGACCTCTCAGGGAAAACGTCACCACCAATGCCACCGCCGCCGCCTCCGTCTCACGCTGCACATAATAAATCGGAGGGCGTTTATGATTGTTGCGAGATATTTTATCTCGGTCGTCGTAATATAATAACAATAAAATCGGATTTTACGAGACGAGGGATTATTACGTATATGTTACTGTACGTTATTTCCGCCATTTTTATCTCATTTTTCCGCGTCCATTTGTGTAATAGTAATATAATTATATAATAGTATTATAATAATATAATAATACATATTATTATTATTATAAAATACGGTGCGTATGTGACGCGTATTAAATCTCGTGTGTGTTTTCCAGGGAACTCGACGACAATCAGTTGGATACGGTCCCGGTCGCTCTTGCCAAGTTGACGTCTCTACAGGAGCTGTAAGATTATTATTATTATTATTTTATTATTATTATTGCGAATATTTTTTTAATAAATAATTATATGCATGTACCACGTTCATATATTATACGCCGTGCACAGACGTGTACCGTACTCGCGCCTTTAACTCATTGAAGTCTGTTGGACGGTTTTTGGCAGATAAGTCACAATTATATGGTACTCGTCCACTTGGGTTTCGGTTCTTGCATCTCGTTTATACGAACTCCTCTCTCTCAACACCCCCACCCACCCCCTCTCCACCAACATTCCCACAACACGCACCCTAGTAATGTGTTTTTAATTCAGGATCGTCTGTAATTTTTTCAGTTTCAACGACATAATATTATTCGGAAAGTTTTTCATTCGCAGGAAAACATATTTTATAAAAATAAAAGTAGTTGCTCTGTGTCGTGCGATTCGCATTCACTCCGTGTACTGGAAAACATATTTCAAATGTTTGTACATATTATTTGTATATATTTCGGGAAACAATGAATAAATAACGCAATTTGAATAGAAATTTCGATTTAATTAAAAACCAACAGAATCGTTATACGGATGAAATTTATTATTTTTTATAATGGAAATTGTTATCTTGTAACTATTTATGCATGGTTAGAGAATTACGCCACTTCAAAAAAAAAAGTATCCTAGACCTTATGAGATCTATGGAAATAATAATAAAAGCAAAAAAAAAATGAAATGAACCATAAAAAGTTTTTTCGGTCGCTGTGGATTATTTTGCTGTGAAATCGTTATCATTGTTTCTCGAATTAATTTAAATATTGCAATATGTATAAATTAAAATGTAATAATATTAACTTAAGAATTTAATTTTCGTTTTGATAGCCATAAGTTATATGTACGATAAATTTAATTTAAATGTATATAGGTATGCTTGGATGTTATAAATTTATTTGGAGACGTAAAAAAAGAAATAAACGAATATAATTTAATACTTACTACATTTTTTAAGTTTTTAATAGCTTTCGTACAGAGTTTTAACGATTTCTTGCTATTTCAAACGATGAAATTATAAATTTTTCTCGGTTTTTTTACTTAAAAAAAGAGAGCAAAACCGTTTGGGACACCATTTCTTTATCTTTTTCAACACCTTCAAGGTCCGAAGTATTATTTTTCTTATTTATTATATAACGTGATATATTATTAAAAACACCATTTAATGTAAAAGATAATATATTTTTTTAATGTCTTTTATGTTGCCAAAATATTAACAGCAAAACAAATTATTTGCTTCTCAACTTCAGTCGTTATCTTGAAAAATATAAATTTGAGTAGGTACCTACAATTAATGACACAGTGTACCAAAACTGATTTAACGTCATATTTAGATGGACATTTTTTTAATTTGATTGTTAATATTATGTACCAAAATTAATAACACATCTATGAATGTTTATAAATTCGCTATTTGGAATACATCCAATAGTTTTGGTTATGGCCAACATTAACAAATAATTATTGTTAATCTTTGGGATAAACTTTGAATACGTTCCAAAAAATAATAAATAAACTAATATGAAATGGCTTACGATGTGCTTTATAAGCTTGGTACAATAAAACTATAATGTGTACAGCGTGAAAATTTTTAACGACCCGGTATTATTAAATAATAACAATAATGGTAAGTATAATAATTTGTTTTAAATAACAACTAGGTAGGTATAACATTACGTCTTTTGAATAAAATAAAATAATTTATTGTTTTAATTAATTTAGATTTTAATTATACATTTATGTAACAAAATTAAAAGTAAGAAATAACATTGATCAAATGGATTTGTGAATAGAGTAGGTATACTTACTGATATTCATAATTTGTGTTTTGTATTTAACAAAACACCATTTAAATTAACATTTAAATATTAAACGTGCATCTTGTATAATTCCACTCGAATACAGTTGTTATGAACTACTTCTATAGGCTAACGTAACATAGTTTGATATGTCAATGTCCAATTTTCCTAGGATGGATTTACATTAAATGTAAATATGCATTTGGGAACAAATAAATACAAAAAGGTAATAACACAGACATCGAAATAAATATGAATATTAGATACGTATCGGATACGTATGAATTGTTCATCATATTATTCATATATAAATAATAAACCATATAATATCATACACATTACACATATACATATAGTATACCATTATATATTATGCACATATTATTATACACAATATAATATACTATATAATATTATATAGATATTATTATACATACATTGGAACGAAAAGTAATGTGTATTAAAAGTAAAGTGGGGTAGTGCACTAGAGTCGTAAAGAGATATTATATGATATGTAGAATACGATTATGGAGAGTAAAAAAAAAAAAAAAAAATGAGAAAAGAAAAACCGGTGTAGAAAATAAGGTCCTCGTGTAGTAAGTTATATTATGACGTATATAAATAACACGGTTTTATGAAAATTTGAAACAGAATAGTGTTAGGATTTGTTATATAGGTATGTTATGGGTAACATAAAGTCGGGACATGAATGAACGACATGGTTTTAGTGTACCGTGCAGTTATCTTAAAACAAATGTTATGCTTCATAGTAATGTATAACGTATAATAGATGATAATATACGGCGTAGGTTAAGTTATTATATTGTATAGAAGTGTTGAGTATAAAATAAAAAGACGTGTAATATCAACTCGAAACAAAAAGGTCCCATCCCCGCGGTTGCGGTCGTCCCTCGGAAGACTTATCAAAACATTATTTCAGATCCTCTGGTAATTTATGACTGAAATAATACGACATTGTTAGTACACGGTCCGAAATTCGTATCATAAAAATCTTTGCACAACGTGTTATTTAGAGGTTTTGTAATAAAGCGTACTTGGTTATTACATAGGTACGTCAACCCTAGAGTACCAGTATACCTACGTATATTACACGCATTAAGTATTTAGGTATAATAGGAGTGATATTGGATAATATATGGTGCCGAGGTATTATTAAAACGACACTTCGTGCTGTGGTTTTCCTCATTTTCAAAACGTGTTCTGAGTGCCAGCACTTTCCGGTGTCACTATAGTTCCCTGATGGGTGATCGCCTGGGTTTTAGGGACGTATCGTTGCCGCACGTATTCATACCAACCGTACCTCCGACCCCCCCCCCCCCAGTAAAAAACCAACTTAAAAATATCCCTCACCCAATGGCCTATATGTCGCAGTGGATTAGTTAATAATAATAATAAAAAAGACACTTAATTTATTTTGGGGTATGTTTCAGGTCGTTGTCCGGCAATAATATTAAGTTCGTGCCCGAAGGCGTGTTGCAGCGATCACAAGGTCTAGCACTGCTCGAGCTCAAAGGCAACCCGTTGATTGGCGTACACCCGTATGCGTTCGCTTCCCTACCGAAATTAAGAAAACTGTGAGTGCGACTGGTCATATAGATTTGTCGGATTTTTACGTCGCAGTCGGTTACCACAATATCATAATAATTGTCTAGACACAATGTCGTGTCGTTAACAGTAACAATAATAATAATTATTATCATCATTGTTGTTCCAGGGTATTGTCGGAAGCCAGAGAACTCACCGAGTTTCCGAATCTTAACGGGACGTCGGCACTCGAAGTGCTCCGAATCGACAGGGCGAGCATTTATTCGATACCCGATACGTTGTGTACGACTTGTCCTAAATTAAAAAGCCTGTATGTGATACTATATACCTACTTTGCACATTAATGTATTACGTTATAGTTAATTGTATTTGTGTGTGTTACTTTATAGTGACATCAAGTCGAACAGATTATCCAGGATACCAAATCTCAATAAGTGTAAAGAACTCAGAGTGTTGTGAGTATAGATTTCTATTTTTAACGCATTTATATATACCTACGTGATAATATTTTTAATACAATATTTTCATACAAAACATTTGTAATTTGTATGCAATAATAATATTATGTTCGATTTATCTTATCCATTCTAACAACGTGGTTTGAAAATACAAACACACGTTAATTATTTTTACATAAATAACAGTAACATCATATTTTCTTATTATTTACGAATATAAAAATTAATTACGATAAAAAAACACTGAATAATATTTTATGTTATCGAAACGTATTAATAATTCCAATGTCAAATCATATACATTGTTTGATTTGATTATTCATTGCATATCATAGTGGATTGCATATAAATCATATAACGCTTGAGATTTATTCGCATTTGATTTTGCAGAGATTTGGCTAATAACCATATAGCTTCATTGGATGGATCGTTGTTCCGGAACCTCTCTCATCTCCACGACTTGTTACTCGGTCACAATTACATAACTTCGGTACCCAGAGACGCCTTTCATGGATTGGTTCAGCTCAAAGTATTGTAAGTGCGACGATTACATTACCACTAGATACCGCTGTCACAACAGAAACAGTATTATTATCGTTGCCAGAGAAACATCTCGGCCACGGATATAATGGCGTTCACAGATGGCGCTAAAATAATAATTATAACAATATCTAATAATAGTAATAATAACAATAATATTATGTTTTTGTTTTTCCAGGGATTTGGAATCGAACAAAATAGACCGCATTGACGACGAAACGTTTTTGTCGTTTACCCAACTGGAAGATTTGTACGTACTCGTTGATATAATATTATAATTGTATTGTTATCGAAAATTGTGAATTATTATAATCCATTTACAGAAACGTGGGCAAAAACGTATTCGAACAACTACCCACCAAAGGCCTGGAGAGACTGTTGCACCTGAAGACGTTTAACAACCCGAACCTGAGGCAATTCCCGACACCCGAACACTTTCCCAGGATTCAATCTTTGGTGTTATCGTATGCATACCACTGCTGTTCGTTTTTGCCCCTCCAGTCCGAAGACGATTCGCCGCCATCTTCCCAGACGAGTCTCCACGAGTCCGTCATATTTCCAGCCAACGAAAACGATTTCGACATGACTCTCTGGAATTCCAGCATGTCCGACATATGGCCCCAATTGCGTTAGTATAGACATACAAGTATTCGCTCGAAGTAATATCCCCAGAACTATAGAACTCGAGAGAAAATGCGATTGAAAAATAAAATAACCATGCTATATTCACAGCTGAAATATAGTTTTTAATATTCAATATTTTATTAAACACAAAGTATACAATAAAAGACGACTTTTTTACATTAAATATTATTAAAATAGAAATATATAATAATTCCGTATGCGTAAAATACAAAGAAATTAATGTCTTAAAAATAATTATAGTTATAAAATTAATCAGTGCATAATATTATAAGATACAAATTTATTAGGTTTCACACTATTTTTTATTTTGTTGGCTGAACGGTCAATACATTATACACAGACATTGTTATACCTACTATGGCACTATGCCACGCTATGCCCATTTTTTCACCCGAATATTGTTCCCCTGGGATTTTTATTCCTGTGCATATTTTTTCCCCGGATTCTCTTATCTAGATTACAGCGGAACGGCTTTTGTAGGACAAAATATTTTGAAATTTTCCTCAGCGTCCGAATAAATTCAATTCTAGTACAGTACAAACCTGCAAACAATTTATAATAAATATGTAATTACCTGCTTTGAAAATTATACAAAAATTCAATTATTCAATTAACATCGTACGAGTCTACGACTAAGTGACTTTAAGACGTGTTATGTACGCATCTGGGAAAGAAAATCGTATGGATGTATGGATCATAAGTACTATGTAGACAATTCCAAAATATGTTTTGTCGTACAGTTAATACCGAAAAGGAACAAATGGTCGTTGATCGATTTCGAAATCTTTTGCCCAGCGTCCTTTTCGTAATTTTAGACTTTCATTCCACTTCGACTGTGTGTATTATTATAATATAATTATCATTATCAAAACAACTTTCCATATTAAAGTTTATATTTTTCTTAAAAGATTCAATGTTATAATTGTTTTGATGCACTCGTCGGCGTGCATTGGTTTTATGATTATAAACATACTTAAAATGACCAGAGGTAATTTGAAAAACACAAATATATTCGCTACACATTAGTGTTTTTCTTTTTTAAAAATATTTATTTTATGAGTAGATAGTTTGCAGTACTATTTTAATGAGACTGAACAGTAAATACCTACGTAATGTAAAGTAATTTGTATATTTCCACTTGATACTTACTATGTAATATTATTATTCCTTAATTATATGAAAACTTTCACTTTAGAGTTATTTAATATCAACATAAAACGATGTTTTAGTTATCGATAAACAGTGACATTAAATATTATTTTAACTTCGTCATATTTCAGACTTATATATATTTTTTTATCACAATATAATGTACAATTAGGTATTAAAAACTACAGTGTTCAATTAATAAATGAGCCGATACTAAACCAAATCAATACAATGGTATTGAATTCATTACATTTATTTAAAAAAATATCAGCGACCAAATAAATAAACTATAATGATTTATTATTTTTATATTGCAGAATATTAATTAGTAAGAGGCGAGTATGGAGACAAATGTTTTCAGGTGGCTGATATGTACCTACTACAAACAGTGAGGAACCACAGTGTGGTCACAATTTTTTTTATGATATCTATCTGCTCAATATTCTTATAATACAAATATAAATAATATATTTCATCTAGACGTATTGGGTTACAAATTATAACTGACATTCATATGAAATCTAATACATGGTTAAAGTACAACCGGAATACCATTGTCGTTATCATATTTCAGAACGTCAAAATAACTTATTAATATTGATATTAAAAATTCAGGGAATATTATAGGTGACACAATTTATAAACTATTGTTTCATATAATAATTTTGTATTGTGCGTATCTACGTTTAATATTACATAAATATACAAACACGTGTATTTAAAGTTTGAAAATACAAATAGGTAGATTTTATTATATTTGTGTTTTAGAGTTTTCCATAAAGCCTGTTCGCAGATGACATCATAATCATAAAATGTAGCTTACCTATATAAAAATATGTATTATAATTTTTATGATTGTCACTAAAAATATACTAACTATAAATATTTGCCGTATTAAAATTTACAATTCATAAAAATTGGATATCATCTGTTGAATAATGACTTATGTTTGAATAGAGTTCAGTTGTATTACGACATTTTAGGTCATATAATTATTTTGTTAATTTTTAAATGTGCAAAAATAGTGAGAACTTTTTTTTAATGGTATCCATGAACTTGTATCTACATTTTTTTTGTTAGAAATTTGATCATTAAGACATTGCATTTGGTTTGAAAGCTTTGCCAAAATTATCTTTAGAAAATATTGTATATTTTAGGTAGGTATCTACTTACAAAAAAAATAATTTCTCTGTGATAAGTATATAAATATATGTGATATGCTTGTTTAGGAGTATTGAATGAAACATGAATATTGTCTATGGACTTAGTTCCTCATAAATTCAATTGTATAGCAAATTTCAAGTCAAGTTGGTGATGAACGATAATAGTATATTGATTTAGATAAGTTAACATTCCTTATTTTTTGATTCATGGTTCATTATAATGGAAAAATTAATTTAAAAATAAAAAAAAAACTACTGGTTGATTTATTTTACAAAAAGGTTCTATATCATGTAAGTTGGTCATTGATAACCCGAAATTTCGAACAAATTGCCTGATCAATCTCCAAAGGAGCAATAGTCCACTTGTAAAATATTGTTTAAATATATTGTCTTGTAATGGAATAAGTCTTATTATTTAATTTTCTATGTTTTTTTTTCTAAATTTTTTTGTCAGTTTAAAGTTAGGTAACAAAATATGTTCATGTAACACCTTTTTTGGTATAAATTGAGCGTCATAATTTCCTCAACGTATTCAATATTTTTTTTTAAGCATTAACATATTCATAATTTTAGTAAGTACTAATAGTATGCGCTGAGAGTGACCAAACTTTCAAACCCAGTCCTCTGAAGTCTTTTAATTTTTGCAATAATAAATAAGTAAATAAAACATTAAACAAATAATTAATTAAAATAATACAATATCATCTACTTGGGTTTTTTTCAAGTATTGTATAATAAAACTTTTGAAGTGATTTCATCTTTTATATTTAAAATTGTGTAGGTACTTATTGTTTAACAAATGCACACCATCTGCAGCTGACATTTTGCGTTATGGTAAAAAAGTTATCCACCCCTTTTTAAATAATTGTTCTATTCATCCATCGTTATTTTTGTTAATATCCAGTGGACCACGAATGACATATCTATGTGAAACTATTCATGCATTTATTTTAAAATAAATATAAATTTGTAGCTTAAAACTGTCTTTATTTCACAGAAAATTTAAGTAAAAAATTTGGGACGCAAGTCAATGATTTGTGGGATTCATTTGGTTCAGACTTCACGTACCCAGGAAATTTGCCATCATACATGGAAGAATATTTTGAAGAACAACAGTTGGAAGGAAAATCACAGGATGTAATGTCATCAAAAATCAAGTGCTTGCCACTTCCAGGTAAATATTTTCATTTATCCATATGTAATATACTGAGTCGTCGACAAGAGAGTCCAACTAACATTATTGATATAGGTCCGTTCCTGCCGTGCCAAGATCTCTTCGATTGGTGGACATTGAGATGTGGAGTATGGGTGGTGTTCTTACTGGCCATGTTGGGAAATGGGACTGTGGTATTCGTGCTGATATTCGCCAGAAGTAAAATAGACGTGCCAAGGTTTCTTGTATGCAATTTGGCTGCAGCCGACTTCTTCATGGGCCTCTATTTAGGTATCGTCTTACAATATATAAACCTATCAAAACATTACAGTACTAGTGTATTACTGCTGTCGGTTGTATCAGTTTTTAGCCAAGATATTCATACTTTGATGGTTTTACAGGTATATTGGCTGTCGTTGATGCTGGCACATTGGGAGAGTTCAAAGTGTACGCGATACCTTGGCAAATGTCTGCGGGCTGTCAGCTGGCTGGCGTGTTGGCAGTGCTCAGCTCCGAACTTTCAGTTTACACACTAGCCGTTATCACACTGGAACGGAATTACGCGATCACGCACGCCATGCACCTAAACAAGCGTCTGTCACTTAAGCACGCATCTTACATAATGCTCTGTGGTTGGATCTTCGCCGGTGGCATGGCCGCGTTGCCACTGTTTGGCGTGTCTGATTATCGCAAGTACGCCACGTGCCTGCCTTTCGAAACCACCACAGGCACGTGGAGCTTGGTTTACGTAGTCTTCCTCATGTTCATAAACGGTGTTGCATTTTTCATACTCATGGGATGCTACTTGAAAATGTATTGCGCCATCAGAGGCTCTCAGGCCTGGAATTCTAACGACTCGCGAATCGCCAAACGCATGGCACTTCTCGTGTTTACCGATCTGCTGTGCTGGGCCCCCATAGCATTCGTCTCTTTGACGGCCATCTGTGGGTTTCACCTTGTCTCGCTAGAACAAGCCAAAGTGTTCACGGTGTTCGTGTTGCCGTTGAATTCATGTTGTAATCCGTTTCTCTATGCTATACTGACGAAACAGTTCAAGAAAGACTGCGTGATGATATGCAAAGCCATCGAAGAGTCCAGAGTGACCAGAGGCATCGGCAGGTGTAGACACAGCTCCAACTTCAGCAACAGGCAGACGCCGGCTAACACCAACAGTCTGGTGGACAGGTCATCGAGAGACAACTATCCACATCCTCCGTGCAGCTGTAATGTAAAACTGTTGGACGACAAGTCCGTGAAAACAGAGGAGACATTCTACGATTGGCTGAACATTAAATTTAGAAGAATAATGTCGTGTTTACAGCGAGAGTCTGATTCGGGCCGACAGTATATGAGGAGCGACCGGTACGCTTACCAAATCGCCGAAATACAGCAAAAACAGCATAAGCGCGCGTCGTCAATGTCTTCTAGTGAAAATTACAGTTCATCAAGATCAGATTCGTGGAGACAACACCATCACCACCATCATCACCACCATTGTGGCGTACCCTTGAGACTTCTGGACCCAAAACAGAGGCGTGCCAGTTCATGGATTGTGACTAGGAAGACTTCGCAAGACTCAAATCTGTCGAGCTCGAGAAACGACAGTTCGGGTTCCGCCAACACAGCCAGCACTAGTGTAAGCACTAGGGCTTCCAGGTCCAGTGTAGGTTGCAGCGACCATAAACCAAAGCCTCGGCTGACGCGTCAACCGGCCGTTTTAGACGATCCCGAGCTGGTAGTGGGTGGTTCTCCTAACAGATTAAGTGTTCGATTTTTGGCCACTATTCCTTCAGCAGCCGAGACCAGTGTTTACAGAGCAGATACCGAGGACGAAGATGACGAAAACAGAATGGATGATTCGTTGAGGCCAGAAAATTCGCCAACGACTACTGCTAGCGAAAGGACTACGCCACCGGATTCTAAACCAACGTCCCCACATAGTTAAAATGTCACTATATTTTTTACGTTTAGTAGACTTTAGATAATTTCGTACATAAGTTTTATAGTCATACCAAGTAAGATTCTGAGACATAGCCCATCTCGAACAAAATATAATATAGTAACCAATGATAACGTGACACGTGATAATATCCTGTAAGATGTAACTCTTAACGATGTAACATATATTATTGTTATGATTACTAATGAATAATAGTTGTTCCCAACCACACATGCGTGAATAATTAAAACATTATGTATAATATATATTATATTATCCTATTATGACGCATTTTTATGAAAATTCATTACCTACATCATTTTAATCTTTTAAATATCGATGAACAAAAACGCCGAGTCTTAACTTATGTTTTTATAATATTAAATTAATATTAATATATTATAAGAATATTATTGTCTTTTAAATTAAATTTTTTTTTACTTTATTTTCCCATTTAATAGCGTGGGAAAGTATTCTATATAGCCTAAACATTTGTAAGTAAGTAGATCATATTTATAACATATTGGTGTTTTAAGCCAACATAATATTCGGTTTGACGAGCTTTAGTCGATCGGTTTAAATACAAGTTATATAATACAAATGAATACAAAAATAACAGCTCGAGCCAAGACAATACTCTATAGCAAATTAACTAAAAAGGCTGTGTTTTAGTACAAGGAATGACGATATAAATTACTTAGGTTATTATATTTTAATAATAATAATGTTCTTTTTTTTTTTTACTCTAAGTTTGTGTAATATGTATGTTATAAATAAATATGGTTTTGCGTTAAAAGTATATTTCAAAGCAATTGCAAGTGAGCGTCAAACACAGATACTTTTTGTACAGTAAAAAAAAAATTTTTTTTGCGGTTTATAATCTCCATGATTGTACAATAGCGAACAAAATGTAAATGTGAGACGATGAAAAAATAATTCTGTTGCTACGCTCATAATAGTTATAAATTATAATAGGGATAGTATAATATAATAGGTATACTTTTCCAGTGTACCCACTGACAATTGCTTTGTGAGATACTTTTCTGACAAAACCGTATGTTCGCCTGTTCCTGATTCGTGTCATTTTTGCCGGTTTTTTTGTACATTTTACTATAATATGTAATAAATTATTATTCATAATTTTGTCATTCTATTTTTAATAGGTGCTCAAAATCAACGTACTCTGTGTACAATTTATTCCTTGTTTATAATTTGTAGATAAATTGATATTTGAGTCTTAAAATATAATACTATAATATTGCGTTCCACCTGTTATATTGGAATCAAACTATAACACTTACACATTTTTCAAAAACACTCGATGCTATATAGAACATTAATTTACAACACATTAATAACAAAACAACATATGTATTCATTTTGTTTAGTGTATGTTATAGATAATTTAATTTTCAATTTGAAGTTTAAAACAAGAGCAGCGATCTCCATTTGAGTTAGACTATATTGCAATTGTATTATTATTGTATGTTTTCAATAGACAATATTGTGCTGGTTTTAGCTGACTTGAGTAGTTACAATTTTAACTACCAGGGTGTACTTATCGTATCGTTTTAACATTTTAAACTCTAAACGAAGCGATGAATGTATTTCTTTTAAAATTGTGTGTTTTTGTTTAATAATATTGTTTTATTTGTGTGTGTCTGTTATCACTTTTTGAGTGCAGTAAACATTTTTTAACTTTCAATTTTTAGGGTAGCTATTCTTACAGATAATTTAATTTAGTTATCACTTATGGTGATTCAAAATAATCAGGAAATGTACGCAATACTGGGTTCGAAAAGATCTTGGTTCGTAATAGTATTGACATACATAATATAAATAGGCATGAAAACATATTTTGATTTTTTGAACAGTAGGTATTTATGGTAGTGACTCTTTCGTGTCGACATTATACGTACTGTGTAGATCTATATAATACGATAAATTGTATTATTGTGTCATATTACAAAACCTTGATTAATACCTAATTTATTATTACAAATATGGTATTATTATTTAAAGATTTTATATTTTTATAGTACCGAAGCGTTGAAGACCTAAATATTATACCTTACACATTATTAGTTAATAAGTACCCTATAACGTTCATTAAATCATTGAAATATGATAATATTTTTATCGACTTTAGTCACTTGATTGCTAACAATAAATGGAATACCTATAAATAGGTTAAGCTATTTTTTAAATATTAATGCAATATTCGTTTGGTATCTCCAAATTTTAAAAAGAGTAATTAATATAAAATATATTATTGTATAAATACAAAACATAGTATAGCTTCATAATATATACACGTATTTACATTTTCTGTTTTCATATTATGTAAAATGAGAAAAAGATTTTCAACAGAGTGTCTGAGTGGGTGGGACAAACAAATTGTGTAAGTTGTCCTACCTCTGTAGGGCGGGCACCTCTAAATAGCGGACATTATTTATAGTCCCTTCGGTGACCGTTATATGGAAGTTCTACTGTATTATATTATATAACTGCGGTATTCTCGTGTCAATTGAATTTTGAATTGATTTATCTTACGTTTAAATATTAACAATGACTTATAATAGCTTACCGCAATAATAAATTGGTGGTCGATTTTCGTTACAACGCGAGTTGTACAAATAATTTTAAACTCCCAAGACCACGGCTGGTTACAATAAGACGCAAATCAAAAGCTTATATTCTGTGGCTCGGCAATATTTACAAGTGACGTGTCTCACACATCGGACGTGTTCCAATTATAAATTCACTTACTTTACATAAATTATTATACTAAGACGGCTGTTGTACACTACACCGTATGTACCTACCTAATATTGAAATATTTACTAAATAAATTCATTAGTTATTACATAATGCATACTTAGCGCATGCACATTATTACTCGTAACACACGTGTGAATACATATTTATTTTAAAAATCAGTGTTTGTTTTGTATGAAATTGAAACAACCACTACAAAAGTACAAAATAGAACAATTACTGTTGATTTTAAAATCAAATTAATGTTTATAAACTCATCGCATACTCCACCATATAGTATGGATTTGAAACCTTAGGTTTCGGTACGTCAACCGATCAAACAGCTGCAGTAGCTGACAGTGAGTGAAAATGACGTCTGTTGTGTCATAGTTTCTTATACAATAGACATAAACATGCTGCATTAACTTGTAAATAAATTATACATAATATGAATATTAGGTAGTAAAAACAAGTAATAATAAACAAACAATATAAAATCTGATTGAAAAATATGAAACATGAACTTGATAGGTACCATCATTCGATTGACTTTCCTATATAATATTATTCAAATCCGTCTAGG